>PNEQ01002078.1:0-61806 GCA_003012365.1 Medauroidea extradentata | reverse complement strand
TATGCAGAAGCGCATCTAACTCACTGAAAAATAAGCCTACATCAGAGTTCGGTGATCTGTATATGACAATGATCAATATTTTTGAGTTATCGTTATTTACAACAATGGCAGCAGATTCAAAATATTTTTCATAACTTTTGACATCATATAATTCAGCATTTACATTATTCTTTACAAAAATACAAACACCACCATTCTTTGAGATCTCTCGACAGTAACATGAAATGAGTACAAGACCAGGTATATTAACACATTCATTTGCTCTCAACCAGTGTTCAGATAAACATAGAACATCACATTGTAAAGAATCTAATACTGCTTCTATCTGTTCTGTTTTATTTGTTACTGATTGGATGTTTTGATGAAGTATAGTTAGTGATGAATTCTGAACATTTATAGCTCTCAGAACTGACCTTTGCCTATGTTATGTTCTTAAGATTAAGATTTTTAGTTTTAATACACTGTAATTACCTATTGTTTTTACGCCAATATCTCTATTCCAAATAACTATGGATGAATTAAATCAAAAACATTGGAGTCTGGTCAATAAAGTAAAAAACCTGTGTAACTTTTAGATACTATGCAATGCAGTTTTAAAAAAAAATAATGACCAATTAAATTCCAACATTCATTTTATTCAACATGTACTCTAATAATATTTTGCTGACATACATACCTAATCTAGCATACAGGCACATCCAAAGTTTATCAAATGGAGGCATGTTAGGCATCCCTGGAAAATCTGGAAATACTGCCCCATCCTCAGTTAAGGACTGAGACAATTTTTCTTCATTTTGGTAGAAGTGATCTGATATGTTCCACTAAAAATAAATTGCAAAAAGAATAAATTAAAAAATTTAAATGTAATCTTAAAATTAATTTTACTTCAAATTTTCACATTTTTAACGTACAAAACCTCATGTATTCTAGATATATAAAAATGCTATGTTGGTTTGTGTACACTTCAAAAACTCAAAAAGTTCAGCACCGATCGAGCTGAAATTTTAGCATGATATGTAATCCGCATCAAGGATTGTTTTTATCTAATTTGCGACCGCGAAAAAAAAAGCGAGGAAAACACTTGCTGACAACTCGGGTATTGTATAAAGTTTGGGGTGTGGGAGGGGTGGGGTTATGGGTTCGTATCCCATGCAAGACTTTGCGATGGGAATTACGCATATTGCGCGCGCTCTTTACACTGTTATTGAGTATGCTAGCTGTTAAATGCCGGGTAGCTGTTTTGCAGTGGACTGGACAAATCTGTTTGAATTTGATGTTTTAAAGATAAACAGTGAATATAGTATAATATAGAATAAAGTATCACCATCAATTAACACGTAACTAAAAGTTAGTTACTCTTTTCTATAGTACACGCGGGCGAAGCCGCAACGGGACAGCTAGTTTACTAATATAAACTGGCATAGTGCCTGTTGTAATAAGAAAAATTAAATAAAGAAAGAAATCACTTATCCAAATGATAAAATTCCATGAACATTACCAAACCATATACTTTTAGAACCTGTAAGTAAATTTTTCACTAAGCATATTATAACTTACATCTAGAGATAAAAGAAACTTACAATTAAAAGTGCTCATTATGACTCGAATAGAATCCTAATTTGTAACATTGTGGGTGTACCATGTTCATGGGAGTACTAGATAAATATATGTATATTTTCTTATTTAATTTTAACTATCATACATATATGTAGATACTAATTTTAGCAATTATATTAATATCTGTATTAACGTTTCAGCTCAAGAAAGAAATTTAATTAATTATCTTAAGTTATGTATGCATGTGGGTACGTATTGTTTCGCTTTGGGGGCTTGGAACTTGAAAGGGAAAGAAAAAGCAGATGATTTTATTTTTTTGTAGGCAGTTGTTGGCTAGAGTGGGGATTAACGGCTATCCAATTATGGCCAGTTGGCCGGGTAGTAACAGGAACATTTTTTTCTTGTTTGTAAAAGTATTGCACAGTTAGAATTTTCTGGGTGCCCAATCACGAGGAGGCATGAATCTCAATTAGTTTTTATATGTTGTGTGTAGCCAATAGCAGTGCGCCGCATGAAGGTCAGGGCAAGAGGAAGCGAGCAGCGATGCAAGTAGAAATTATGTCATTTGTTCCTCAATTTTCAGGATGTACGGATGCAGCTAGGGCATAGCCCCGGTCCGTGAATTTATTTTGAATATCATGTAATGAAGTATTATCGGCAGGGCAGTAGCTCAAAATTTTATTAGTATGTAAGTTTGGGAGTGACAGTTTAACATGCATAGGCAGCACCCACTGCCGTTTTACTTATTACCTCGTTTAGGATATTCTAAACTCTACAAAATTTTCCTTCGGCCCAGCATGCGGCTAATAGGTTGCCAGGGGCCAGGTTTACAACCACCCAGTATTCTTCGTTCATTTATCGTAATATTGTAATTTTGACATTTTGGTTCGGACATTTTCAGTACTAAATTTACTGTCTCCAGTTTTCTTCAAGATAGTGTTTGGTCTGCTCTTAATCTCCAAGTTCTTGAGTGCCCAGAGCAAGTAATTCCATATATGGTAATATCGTGGAGAAACTGTACAATTAGTTTTGATGAGAATTTATACATCTGAGTAAATTTTTTCCTTTTGCATAATTCTTTTCAATTTCATCAAAAACTGTGTGTGAACGTTTTCACCTACTTTATATAACTTCATGGTATCCAAACAAAAATTTGAGTTAACAACCTAAAGTGTCATGTAGGAAATGTTAAAGTAAAGGTGAGTAGGCAACTGTGTAATGAGAAGAAAAGGATTCCATCTGCTGGTGTCAGGCCATGTGAGGCTTTGCCCCATTTTCAAAGGGTTCATCACATGTGTTGTTGTATGCTTGATATGCGATAAACTTACAATTTACAATGGGTTTATAATTTTATAATTATTAAAAAATGTCTCTATTAGACATACATCTGCACATGTAATTTAAAATTAAGTAAGCTGACAGATCCACTTGCATTAGAATTTTTAAATTAAATGAGGAAAAAATTAACAATTTAGCTGAAAACTAGAAGATATTGTACTCTACTGTTCGTATACCAGTACCTATTTTTACTAAACAATATCAAAAATAAAAGTATGAGCAAATTATGTACTGTGCACTCAGAATTTCCCCACGACACAAATTATTGTCATATCATGGAACGCGAAATATGGTTTAACTTAAAAAACTTCTGCAACAAAAAAATTTTTAAACAATAAACAAACAGTGCAGCAGAAGTATTTTGGACATACCCCATTGCACCAAATGGTGTGACAGAAAACCATAGAATACACACAAACAGACGCATAAATAACCAAAAGGATTTTGTTTACAACTGACAAACAAAGGAAAACATCCCATTCCTGCAAGGAATTCAGTAAATGAGTTACAAACAACCAAACATGAAAATAAAAAGACACAAGCACCCAGGCACAGAAAACTAACCAAGCAACAGACAAATGGCAAGGAGACTACTGTGTTTGTCTATGTTTTTATCATTTTACTGTACACAGCTTTGTGTTAATTGCGATCAGTTCGCATTCCTCAAGGTGTCTGTGTTTCTGTTGTGTTGTCTACAAACAGCTATTTTGTTGTTCTTCTTTTATTTTTTTCTGGTTGTCATATTTATATTTGTCTGTTGTTCTGTTCTTTTGAAACTCACTGACAAAATTATTTTTGTGGAATCATTTGATTTTACTTTTTTAAGTTAATAATAAAAACCTAAGTTAAAAATATTACAGGATTATTTAAGTTTGCATGTTTTTGCTGCTGTAGTCTATACATTCAAGGCTTCTGGGTTGTAGTTGCATTGTCATCACACTTTTTACCCATGTTTTGTAAGACACTGCAGTCACCATCTTCAGGGTGATGTCGTAGCAGTAGTATCTGTTTCTCCAGAAACAGACACTGCTGCTACAATTTTACCCTGAAGATAAAGTCTGGACTCCTCTCAAAGTGGATGGCAAAGTTTATTTAAAAATAGAGATTCAGACTTAATGAAAACAGGATGCAGTAAATGAAAGATTTAATGAAACTAGGTCATGTCGTAACAATGTAAGAAGGGCATACATATATTACTTTTCGCATTTACTTTTCCTTTTCTTGAGATACTTGTGTTGTTAAGATAAAGGCCTACTTGTTATTGTTGTTATATTTAGTAAATAATTTGCATTTACAGTATTAATTGGCTTAAGTTTACTATTTAGAAACTTTAAAAATATCTATGTGTGGCTTTCTAGCCACATTACAATCCTTTTTCTTGCTTTTCATTCATTTTCCATATAGTTTGCCTACTTTGTTCCAGTAGGTTCCAAGAGAATCATAGGTATATACATGTATTTTCGTGGGTTTGTGATGGCATGCAAGAATTTGGCATATTGTCTATACAATGTAGCTTCACTCTCGGCCATTTTACACTGAGATAATGTCGAGCCGTTGTGAAGTACACATGTGTTTCAGCAGTTGTGTTCGTACAAAGGGTAACACGGATGACATGTCCCCATCCTCATCCAAGGGCCAGCGACCCTTTGTGACACAGTGAAGCATAAACGAATCTACAAGTCGTGCAGTTTAGGTTGGTATTTTATTCTTGCACTTCAGTGTGCAACATATTGAGGGGTTAGAAGTAAAACTACCCAAGTCTTTTTTCTCCGAAATTGAGATATTGCAGCCAAGTACTGTGAATATCACTCTCCATGTGTGGTAATAATACCCAGGTTGTGACACCTTATTCTCTCATAGAAGTACTCTTATTTTCAGCTTTGTAGAATGGTTTGGTTAATTTTGGCAAAGATTTTCTGAAAGTTACTGAAAATGGACTTGGTTAGTTTTACTTCTAAACCCTCGATATATAAATAAAATAAATACATAAATTTGCAAATTTCCAAAGTAAACGTTTTGTTAAATTTAATTCAAACCCTTCTTGAAGACGTAACACAATTAAAAAAAAATTTATGTTACAAACATTCATATTCCCGCAGCAAATTTACGTTAGCCAGGTTATGTCACATTCGAGCCGGTCCCCTCCTAAAATGAAATGCTAGCTATGCCCCTGCGTCTAAGGGCTGCAGCCCTATTTTTAAATTAAGTAAACTATGAACTGGAAACTTAGCATGGTTGGGCAGCACCCATGGTCCTAATAGGGAAAATTCCTAGAAAAAAATTTCAATATTTATCTGAGTCTTCCAAATTATTTCGGCACTAAATGCAGACAGGCAAAGCGATATCTCAGTGAATATTGTAATTTTAGAATTATTCAGCTTTAAAAATGTCATATTTTCAAACGCAGCCACAAACATTGAAAATGTTTTCTGATTGGCTAACACATTTATGACGTAATCTTACTTGTTTTGGTTAGCCACCACACGCCAGGCACTATTGTGTGTAATGGAATTTTTCACCGACTTAATAAAACTGATAAAATTTAACGAACCCGGTTACGTAAATGTTAATTAAGGTAATTCACCCGTTGTTTGAGCATGCGTGGTTGTAGATTTGATAGTCAACAACGAATATTTATTTCACTTGAGTTAATTTTAAAGGAGTAAAGACAGTGCTCTATTAGTATAGTAGCTCTGACACATTGCGATGTTTTAGCTATAGGTTTGAGTTTACATAAATGTAATTTAAATTCCAGAGATATATTAACTTACTAAGAATTCATTACAATGTTATAGGTTCCGTACATAATCATAAGTTTAGGTTTGAAATGTCAGCCGAATGAAGTTCACATAGTACAAAAAGTGAACCTATCGAGCTAATATTTGGAATGTGATTAACCAAACCTGGCACAGACTATCATCGAACATTCTGGTTGCGTGAATCAGAAAAATAATTTGGCAGATCAATTATTTTACTTTTTACTACAAGTAAATTTTTTCTCTCAGTAATTTTTTCGTTTCTCATGAACGGCAATGAGACAGCTGTGCTGCCATCTCGGGGAAAGTTTCGCAAGACCCTGCCTACCCCTCGAATTATCGGCCAATCAAGGGTGCCTTGAATTCGCCTGTCGGCTAATGACATTGCCACAGCAGTTGCAGGGATTTCATCACAAACTGTAAGTTACTGACAGTAATATTTAACTTAAAAGAACATATTTATTTTATGGTTAACAGTGTCACGTTGTACACCATACAGCATTACATATGTAAACTGTATTTTTGTCGTTAATAGTAGACTATTATGTCTCTTCTTGATAAATTAAACCATGCAGTACGCCTTGATTTATCAGACGGTACTATAGTTATGATTTTATTCAGAGTAAATTTCATTTTATTGTTGCACAAACGTAATACTAACCACATTTATACTCTTCGGAGTTCTAGCCATAATAAATTTTACTGCATAACTACTTTATTTAACACAATTTCACAACATGAATGTATGTTGCTGCAGATCGTGTTTTACATACTATAAAATGTACAGTATCGTGACGTCACAGGGACATCAACATGCCTGTTCACGTTTCTGCCATGCAAAACAGACTACTCACTTCATTTAAGTTTTTCTGGAGTGTCACAGATACAAAGAAAGAAAGTGTGGTACCATAATTCACTAAATTAAACACACTTTTAATTTAAATATGATTAAAAAATTGGAATTTTCTCTATTGTATCATAAACTGTTTTTGGCACAACTTCACCTACTTCCAAACTACAGCATACAAGGCCAGGAGGGTGAAAGGTGGCAGAGGGTATTTTTGTTTGCAATTTTCTGCTGCAATGATGATCAACTTTTTTGAGAAATGAAGCACGACCTTTGCATATAGTTACAAATTACGTTAACACTTGCCCCGATTTTAACCCTTAAGTTCTGTATTTTATTCTTAAAGCACTAGCCTTCGTCCATACTTTTGCCAATTACAGTGTTGCCATTTATTTTGATAACAGTGAAATATTTTATCTTGTAACATTATTATGCTACAGCCTTTATTTGTAAAGCAGCATTTACATACATTCCAGTGTTATCCAATGCACATTTTTCATGTATAATTGCTTTCGGGAAACTTAGTAAACCTTGCATCTGAGAATTAGCAAACATGACAGAGTGCATAGCCAGTTTGCATTACCAATCTCGTGCATGGACTGTGTAAAGCAGCACTAAGAAATAATGGTGGGAAATACTCATATAATTATAAATTATATTTGTTTGTTATTGGTTGGAAATATGTATAATAATAATTTACATATTCTTGGGTGTTAATTAGAGTGTTTAACTGCAACAAAAGTGTTAATTCTATAAGTTAGAAAATTTGTTTATCTGACAAGGGTGTTTTTTTGCAACGAAAACAGATTTTCAGTGTGTGAGGGTAGCATACTCATAGCAGCAGATAGCCTCGAGCAGTCTAGCTGCCGTTTTGCTAATGACACTTCTGCTCCTCTGACAGGTATAAAAAAAACTGGTGTTTTGCCCCAGTAGTCAGTCGCCAGCAGCTCAGTCTTCAGACAAATTGGCATGGCATTCCCTCTTCCCTTTCCTTTCTTAGGGATGTAGACTGGTACACCTAAGCCCGCCTATCCTTCTACCTCCAGGCTGTGGGCCGCCCAGCACACACTAACTCTTGCTCCTCTACTTTAGGATTGTGGATTGTGGGCCGCCTTCCTACCTCTTCGCAACCACCCTGGTACCCTACTTACTATCCTAGCCAGGCCTTCTCTGTGAGATTACTACGCCCATGTGTCTGCAATTCAGCCTCATTTAGCATGGAAAACCATAACTTATGTGTTCTTCAAGCAACCACACCTCAGTTTGGATTACTCTTGACTCAATGCAATCTCACACTAAATTATAAAGTGTTGTCATACACTTCCAGTTCCCTAGCAAAGACGTTACTGCTTAGTCAAGTATTCTGACCATTCTGTAGTCTGACACTGTCAGTCAGAATTGTTATCGGCCCATACAGTCATGTTATTCATACAGGACACAGAAATATTGTAGCCTTCTCAAGGATCGAGTGTGATCACAACACAACATCAGTAATGAGCAAGGCCTTATAATTGCTTCAGTTATTCCACTGCCCGATGTTCATGGGTAAGTTTGTATTTAGGGCTGATGTGCTCTGCCTAATTAGTTGTATTCCTCAGCATACATTTTGCTGCAATCCATGTCTGCTCTAAAGCGTGTGTGATCCTGCTTGATTGTGGACCTCAAGAAACAAGTACTAAAGGTGTTATAATACATATTTGTATCAAGTGAATGTAACCTGCCTATGCTTGAATGAATCCTGTGAAACTGAATTGTTTCAACTGTCTCCTTTCATGAAACTACCTTGTGAATCATCCTTTGACATTAACTGTAAGGAAAATGACATCTGCCTTCATCTCTATTTATGAATGACTCCCAGCACTAATGTGTTGAGAGTTTCTCCTCACTGGCTCACCCAGTAGTCAATCGCCAGATCAAGGTTAGATATATACAGCCTACTCTAAAAAAGCAACTCTAACTTTTCATGCTCTCTCTAAAAAGCCTTTCAGAGCTATGCACTGCTCTCCTACTTAGAAATCACAGTCACTACCAACACAAATGCCTAGCACATGGTTGGACATCTGAACTTTCAAGTGTCTAAAATTTGCAGAAGGCTGCTAGGCACTATTATTTTGGTTTGAACTGAAGACTGGGTAATATCATGCCAAAACTGTAATACATATTTCTGTTTGGAACCAAAGACTGTGTAAGGTCGAAAACTGCAATATTCTGGTGTTTTATTTTATTCCAGTGTCGTGTGCAGTACTCTCTTGAGTCCAGTTTCATGAACTGTAGAGGTAAAGTGTAACGCCTATAGCCTAATTAGTGGTAGAGAGCCCGGCTGAAGTGTAACATAATAATGTACACATCCAAGGTGTTCAATTCCACAGAAGAACTGCATATAAGCTCCTATAATAATTATTCATACACTCCTCCAAATGTTTATGAATGACAGTACACAGTTTGAGGATAACAGTGACAATAATGTTGGTGGAGATTCAAACAAACAAGTTGAAGTTTTATTGGCAACTAATCAATCTACTTCATAATATGATACAGTTATTAAGAGAGAGCCTCCATGTTTCAGTTATTATAAATTTCAATGAAATTTATTATATAACCTATAAACACTGTATTGTAAAATGAAACAGAATAGGATTCTGCTGTGAAAAAAGTTTTGCTGTTCTACGAAGGTTCATCTATTTTTATATACATTGTAAGGCACTTAGCCAAGCCCACACAATGAATTTTGAACCAAGTTTGTTTTTTGTTGTACTTGGTGTGTATCTGAAGTTAGTAGTGATATTAATGCATTGTGGCGTAAAGTAATTTAAAAGTGTAGTCCTCATTTCCCCCCTCCCTCCAGAAACAGTATAGGCCTAATAGAATCCCAGGACGCTTGCAGGACATTTGGTTTGTGGCACGTCTGTGTACATGTGTGAAGTCACCCGGTGAGTAGTTGCCCGGCCTACTAGTGTGGTGGTGCGCCAAAGAAGTTAATAACAGTGAGTTTTAAGTGTAAGGACGCATATAGTCATAAGTATCCAGGACTGAGTAACTGCATTTTTCGAAAAAACGTGGGAAAGGGAATTCAACCATAATGACGGACTGAAATAAGAACATTCATATTTTGTGTATGAGGTCTGTAGCTTAAATACAGTGGGCCGAACCATTAGTATTATTGTTAGCACTGTTCCTATATTAACTGTAAACGTAGGTGAGAGCATCCGAGAAATGATTATCGTAACTGCATTTATGTATTGTGATGGTAATCTCTATGTAATGTGGTTTTGTTGATATTCTAACTTCCCGGGAGCTAGTTGTAAACTTTTTTGTTTGAAGTCTTGGAGAGAGTAAGGTGTGTGACGTCATAGCACTGTACCAACTGCAGGTACAGACCCGAGAGATGAAGCTGAAAATGAGAAGAGTGTATTTGTAATTCGCAAGTTGGTGATTTGTGATTTATTGTATGTAATTTGAGATTTATTTGCTCACTTAGTAACAGAAAATAGGCCAAGGAAAGGAACCTAAGTTTCATTTGGATGCTCTTGAGGTAAATGGTTGTGCGAGTTGATGATTGGCAGGGGTTGCCATCTTGGGAGTGTTCCGGGGATGACACTAACGCCGTGGAGCGGAACCTCCGGTTTCTTCTTAGTGTGCTTGTTGTCGAAGTGTGCGGACGTGCGGGAAAGTAGCACCCACAATGTCACGTGGTAGGGAATCGCCATGTATCAGGGTAATCGGTTAAAGTTTCGTTGTGCCACCCTGGGATGGCTTCTTATGATTAATCATTAGGTACAGGTCCTTGGAAGCGGGTCGGTCGAACCAACTGTTTTCCTGTTATTGTTGTTGGTGAGGGAAACTATAAGTGATTAATTTATGCAGAGTAAACCGAACTATAACTTTAAACCTCAGTGTTTTTTTTATCCCATCTGGGAACCACGATGTAGAACTGGCTAATTCTTACTAGTACACGATCTATTTTTGAACCCGCCCTAACCAACGAGATGAGAGTCGAGTCTCTGCCGGTGAGCAGGACATCAAGCTGCGCAGAGAAGTCTCAGTAGCCTCAGAGTAAAATAATGTTGATTCAAGGTAGCTGTGGCGTATGTGTGGAGTCTGGTGGTCGCATCAGTACTATTACAATATACACACACACACACACACAAGTTGTCACAAAGTGTTATGTATGCATTCATATGTTCTATTATGTGTGACTTGTACTCAGCTGTGTTATGAGAAATAAACCACTTACAGAAATATGAGCACCTACTGTGACATATACATACAGAGAAAAAATAAGCAGTAGTTACAATTAGGTGCCAATCATGCTTTGTGAAATGTATCTTTGTTTCAATTGTGTGCTTCTTTCACTTCGGAAACTGTGTCAGACCATGCACTATTGTAGTTTGAAATGATGTAATGTCATCATATAGTGATAGGAAAATTCTTGTGTACACATATACTTACATGTGCACACTTCTGGTAGTGTTACATTTAACTTCACCTTAATCGCAGGAATACAAACATGCTTTGGAGTATATTTTTTACTTTCCTTTTTGGTAAATTTAGGTCACAGTTTACACAGTTTAGATTTCTGCAATGACTTAAAATACATCCTCTATAGAATAAAGTGACATTTTCTTACTGTGATTATCACAAAACGAAAGAAAATACTAAAAATAAATTTTAAACCACACTATTGTAAAATACCATTTTATTATAATACAGCATTTAATCTGTCACTGGACAATAGGAATGAAACTCCAAACTTTTACATCAGTATGCTACATACCATCAACCCGACGGCAGTCAATGAAATGTTAAGTTCTTGGGCTTGGGAACCAAACTTTGCTGCAGTATCCACACATAAAGGTAAACAACGCCACGGCATCACAGGAAGAAAGTCAGTCACTACCAGCTGTAGACACTGGAATGCCACCCGTATTAGGTTCTCACTAAAACAAAACATTAAAAAAATTTAAAAAATGAAATAAGACAAATATTTTGCTCCACACACATCTACAATTCACAGTAAAACCAAACCAACTGTGCACTCAAAAATTCTTAAAACTAATAACAATAAAACTTTGTTAACACACAATTCAGTGATTCATGAAAAGAATGGTCTGAAAATTATTTTAAAATTGTAAAATAAATGTTAGCACAAAATGTGATTTACTGAAACACAGCTTTTAGTGAAAAATATGTTTGAAATCCTGCACACAGTGATCAAATATTATACAAGGTGAGTCATTAATATACCCCAACGTGGTTGGAATGTTATCTTGAGAACAAATAACTAGGGAAACATATATGCAACACTGGGCCTAATGAGGTACATGAGGTGATAGAAGACCTCAAAGGTGTGTAGCATTGCATGGCAAGGGATACTTCATTATTGGTGAATTAGTATTATAAGTAATCTTTATTTTCTAATATAATATTTAAAATTATAACTTTTAATTCAGTGGTCTTGGTTCCAGAAAGGAAGAATAAAGGCGCAGTTCTTTTATTCCCGCATGTTCTAGATTTCAGATAGGGGTAACGTTGGCTGTTATGGCCAGGTGGCCTTGGTGGGAGGCAATAGCTTCTTTTTTCTTTTCGTGTTCTGGTTTTTTCTGCGGGAGCTTTGACACTGTTTACTTTTATTGTGTAGTTTTTAGTTTTTCCCTAGAGGGTTTTAGGTAATGGAACAAATGATGAGGGTCACACCACCGAGAACCAGCCAATTAGAGCACGGCATGTGGCATCCCTTCGCCCTTCGTTCTGGAATGTTTTGCCTCCGCCATAGTTAATTTAAGTCGTGACATGAGCCGGATAGGACGTGCGTGGGGTTGCGGCCCAAATTTTTACATGTAGGCCATTAGGTGCAGAAAGCCAGTATGGTATCTCAATTTTCTTCACCGTGTGTGTGTTCACAGCGTGCTAAATTTTCTGACTATGTCTTGTCTAATCTTCTGATATAGTCGTACTGCATTTCTGCTTAAAACTCTGTGTGAACCGTATCCACCATGCTAAGACTTCAATAGTGTATTTAATACCGATGTCTTGTCTAATCTTCTGATATAGTCGTACTGCATTTCTGCTTAAAACTCTGTGTGAACCGTATCCACCGTGCTAAGACTTCAATAGTGTATTTAATACCGATGTAAACGGAAATCTAATAAACCAGAAGTCTTGGATTATAGTGAAGTACATCATTTTGGGACTAACCTTTTCAAATTCACCAGTGTCTGTGGGCATTCCAAATTTGGCCTACATTGTAACATAAGCTACCTGAGTACTGCCAGTAAATTCTGGAGTACTTGACTACCGATCGAGAGACATGTGCAAGCTTTTAACCTTGCCTTTTTGGCTGGGTTATCATCGAGCTTGTGCACTGGTCAAGGAGGACTGGCGTGCCACAGGTGGAGATAGCAAATGTGTAAATGCAACATAAATTGACAAGCAAATGACATTAAGAAATTGACACATGACAATGTTTCAGGTTTCCTACATCCCAGACATCAATACATCCACCTCCAACTGAACATGTGATTTCAGTGGAAATGGTCAGGAACAGAAATTACTCCCAAAGACATCTATTTAATTCAGTTTTGAATGATGATTCATTAATGTCATGTCAAATTGTTGTAGTGTATGGTTACAAATTTCTAAGCAATAGGGGGTAACCAACCCCTATTTACTGTATGAAGGGGTCTACTTTCTGTAATTTTATTTACAGTGGTTACATTTGCTTCTTATTTATGCATGCAATTTCACATTTCAAATCTCTACCACTAAGGCAATCTACCACCCTTGTGAATCACATAAGGTGCAATGTTGCATACATGTTTCCTTAATTATTTGTTACAAATTCTTGTACTTAACACAGTTTTATTTATTTTTTAAGTAAAGTAGTACAAACCTGTGATGATCAGAAACTGCACCAATGATACCAAGAACCAATGGCCAACCATGAGAGAGTATTTCGCCTGAGCTGTGCAGTACTTGCAAGACACATTCAAGCTGCCGCTGCCGCACATCACCATGACGAACCAATGAGAGCTCAGACAATGGCCCCAGTAATAAAGTTTGAAGTTTCTGAAATAATAAGAATAATAATTAAAGTTAATATTGTACATTTTTTAAAATGTCATCATATTCATATTTCAGAATCTTAAGCATGGATGGTAGATCAGGTTCTCTTCTGGACAGCCTAGATAATATGTCACATAAAGTAAAACTATAAAACAATATCTGCGATAGGATGGAAAAAATAGTTTACTAAGAAAATGTCTTGAAAGGGTTAAACTACACACATGCATACATACAAGAGCAAACTTATTTACTTATTGAGCATGAAAGTTCTTAAAAGGATACTTCCCTGTACTGCACATACATTCCCAAATGAACACAAGTACAAAAATGTTAATGCTTACATTATATTTTAACAATCATACATTTAACAGACAGCCACACAATCTAAAGGAACATATCTTAGCAAGGATGTACAAAAACCAGGGCCTAGGGATAAGTCTCACTTCTCACATAAAGTCCAAATTAGACATTTTGTAAGAAATAATTAATAAAGTTTAGAAAATTGGCACAAATGTAATTTAAATCTACCTTGTTAACATATAAGAAGTTGACGTGCCTAATATTTATACTTTTGCCATTTTGGTACCAAAACGACTGCCAAACCACTAAATTTTCCAGGTTTTTCAATTATAATGCCTGAACAATTGTCTTAGAAGACAAAAATGTATAGGAACAAATTTGTAGAAAATTAATTTCCTATGAAAAAATTTCTTATAATATTTTTCATAACTTTAATAATGTAGGAGATTTTTCACGTGTGAGAAATGTTTAATATCATATATAACAATTCATTAAGTTTGTTTCCTTTGGTAGCATAATACACATGCAAGAAGTTGGTGTAACCACAGTTAGCTTATCCGCCATATTAGTACCACAACATCCGCCAGCTGATAGCTTGTTTTTTTTTTTTTTGCAATGTAATTGTGAACAACAGCTTGCACAAAATATTTTGTATTATTTAAAAAGTTACACAAATTAGCACATTTGTTGGTTCAAGTTCATCTCATTAACATATCAAAAGCAACACATTTATCATGTATGCATCCATCATTTTGGTATCAAATTGACCACAAAATCACAACATCTATCCGGTTTTCCAGTTGTAACTCTTGAAAGGATGCCCCAATAACAAAAACGTACATGAACAAATTTGTAGAGAAATAAATATTTCCTTCAAAAATTGATGGTAATATTTGCCACAATGTTGATAATATTGGAGATAATGGAAACTCCAAAGAAAAAAAAATAAGAATTTTTTAAAAGTTAATTTTACTCTCTTGGGAAGTTGATATGTTTAGGCACTATAATTTCCATATGAAGATGACATAACTTTATAGTCTACGTCAACCCCTTAAGCACCAAAATGGTTCCTTTATTCCGACATCTGCAGGTGTTTAACTAATTTTTTTTGCATTGCATTGAAAGTTTTCTTGGGCTTCATATTCAGAATTGAAGCATCCAATACCATAACATTAAAGCACACATGACCGAAAAGCAAATATCAGATTTTGCACAACCACAGTTTTGCATGAAATAAGTACCATGAACTTCAGTGCAGCAGGTGGATCTGTACTTTGAATGGGAGGAAGAGAATGTGATATTCGCTCCCAGGCCCAAAGTAATGGATCTGATATGCGGCCTCGCCATAACTGTACCCGATGAAACACCCGAAGAGAGTGCTGCTGTGCAGTGGCCGAAGTAGGAGGCAGTCCTGAGAGCATCACAGCATGATTTCCACGGCTAACAAGTTTATTGGAATGAATCTATACTTCTTGAAGCTTGTCTTATTTGCTGGAGCACCACACAATGCTAAAATGAAATGCTCACCAGCCCTTGCAGCATCTTCTTAGGAAGGTAAAGAATCATTAAAAACTTGGGTATAACAGACAAGTAGGCTCAGGATTTTAAAATTTTGAATGATTCCTGCTTTAACTTGCCATATAATGCTGATGTGGTATCGCAGCCATTCATGGCATGAAGAAACAAAATACTGCCCTTCAAATCGTTGAAAATTCTTGAAGACTGGAAATCTTGAGAACTATTGTGATGAAAAAAGTTCATGTGAACATGGGGTCAACATGGTACGGTTGTCGAGATAGCCCCATTTGAAGGTAAACATTTATTAATTTTAAATTATTTTACAATCAATGAGACAATCCATTGTCACATAAAACATGTTCACATACACAGCTAACCAACTAATGTGGACTGTGAACTTGAACGTCATGCTTAACATGACATGAAACAAAATGGTTGTGTATTATAACTTGTTATTACAGCTATGGAAAAGTAAGGAAACAAAAAGATAAATGTGTCATTCATTATGTATTACAATTTCTTTGTAACTGAAACGAGGAACATAACTGCAAATAAAAGAATAACAGAAATTTTAGAGTTTATCAATGTTTACATTCAAATGGGGCTATCTCGACAACTGTCCCATATTGAAACCATTTTCATGTGAACTCTTTTGATCACAACGACCACTAATATCACTTTCCAAAATATTGCCCTTTCTTCCCAGGATGTCCTGTAGATGCGTGATTTGGTTTTGCCTTTTCCTTCTTTCAAGAAGGACATTTCAATTTTTGTTGGATCAAGGTGAATTATGAGGGCAAGTTGATCAACATCTTGTCGAACAACAATTGCGGAGGTGCCTAGCGAGTCTTTGATAACAGTTTCAACAACAATGATGTCAGCATTATCAATGCAATTAATAGCCAGCTATCCAACTTCCTGATATCTCGCGGATAGCTGTGCTATGAACCAAACCTTGTATGTTTATTATATTATAATAGCAAACCAACTTACCAAATCGATATACTTGAGATTAAAAATTTGTCACTAAATATTTATACCCAATGTTACAAATTTCTCAAAATTACTCACATAAGTCCCCATTATCCCCTATATTAATAAAATTATGGAAAATAACATATGGATCTTTTTTATAGCAAATTTTATGTACTACAATTTTTTTTTTGCTCCTACACATTTTTGTAATTGAGGGGACCGATCAGCAGTCATAATTGAAAAACCAGGAAAATGTAGTAATTTGGTGGCCATTTTGGTACCAAAATGGCAGACGTGCACATTATATGTATGTCAAGTTTAGATATGTTAATAAGGTCAATTTTAACTACATTTACGCTAATTTTCAAAACTTTATAAATTATTTCTCACAGACAGCACAAAAAGGTCTAACTTGACTGCACTAATAGCCATAGTAACTGAGACAATGCCCAGGGTGTCAATGACACTGCCACGCTTGACACTGAACATACACTGGTTTTCTGATCTCTCCTCCTACAAAAGTTGAGCAGCAACAACACTTGAGTATGTGGCTGCCATTTCAACCAGAGCTGCAATGACTTGTTTGCCCAGTCTGCCGCACACCACCAGGCAACTTAATCCACTTTCACCAATACTGCTTGGGTGTACAGTAGGATGGTCATCGATCATTGTCAGTTGTGATGCGGACATTAAGGCATCACTAGGGGGATAAAGCCAACAATCCAGCACCCCTATTTTCAGTTTCCCAGTGCATCCTGGACAGTTTGTCACCTTGGACATTCCTAATGCCAGAGTCTTGTTATATCTAGACAGTAACGGCATGGTGGGAGCTGGTTAACACAGTGTAACTGCTCATCCTGTCTTCTGGCACATCCGTTATTGTCTGGATTTCCAATCGCTAGTGGCTGCATCATTCTTAAACTGCTGGTTTAGGGAAGTAAGACGGGTGATATTGTTAGTGCTTAGGCATCTTTTCACTTGACTACCTCTCTGGTGGTAAGAAAGGTGGCGTTTTGCTCATGTTGCTAGTGAAGAAGGCACGTACAGTTTTCTCTACTGTGGTTGCCTGTCTGACAGATACTATGTTAGATATCCCTAGATTTTGGGTCCAGGAAAGGTTAGAGTTCAGGATGTACCAGGTCAGCAAGCGTTGTATTTGGTGCCACATATATGAAAATGCATCAATGCACCTAAGTTATTTTTGTCAAAATGCTACCATACAATCATCGGGTTTCTGTTTTTCTCTACATAATTTAGATATCCATTTATGCAGTGTCAGTGCATCAGTGTAATATTCTTCCATATGCTGCACCTAGCCTGCCCAAGTTACCCCATTATTTCAGGTTGGTTCCCAGCTGGTATATACCTGTTCTCGTATCTGTACTTCTGTTAGTTCAACATACTACAGCACCCACACCACTGGAGTTTCTCCTTGAATAGATATAAAATCCATGAGAATCCTCACAGTTAGTTTTAAAATATGTTAGCAGAGACATAAAACAGGCTAGTGATGGTGGTGAGAACAATTTTTCTTAATTACGGTTGTGCAATATTGCGATACATCGTACACGATGCAGTAAATTTTCACAAAATCTTGCATCATATTTTTGTTGTAATATATTACAAACGCAATATTTTGCTATTTATAACAACATTTTGCGAGTCATATTGCAGCACAAATTTTGTGATTTATATCACATCACAAATTTTGCCATTTATATTGCAGCACAATTTTTGCTATTTATTTTGCAGCGTGATTTTTTTGGTTCATATTGCAGCACAATTTTTTCTGTTTATATCACAGCGCGACTTTTGAGATTTTTACAGCTGTGAAATTTTTTAGACCTATAGCGACGTGATTCTTGCAATTTTTATCACTGTACATTATTTTTGATTGTCATTGTAGTGCAATTATTGCAATGGTCATAAATGTATGATTTTCGTGATTTTCATCGCAGCACAATTTTTGTGATTTTCATCGCAGCACAATTTCTGTGATTTTCATCGCAGCACAATTTTTGCGACTGATATTGATGCACATTTTTCTCACTATTTTTATAGTAGTGGTATTTTGGCGATGATGTGATAGTCTACACTACGATGGTAGTCTTCCTATTTTAACAAAACATTAAGGTATAAATTTCTTAGCACGGGATAGACAAATCTAGCACAGGAGTTGTGGTACAAAAGGCGACCACCAGGATTACACCTGTCGTCATAAGTTACAATGTATGTATGTTTTCATTTTAAAAAGCAAGACAACACAATTTTTTTGCTTGAACAGGGTAATATAGAAGAAATAAGTACAAATCAGCTTATCTTAGTTCGCCACTATTACGTTTTTATATCCATTAGAGAGTGACATGACCACTAAACTAGGTGTATTAATTTTATCAAATTGTATTTATAAACATGTTTGCAAAGTGGAAATAGACACAACACAATAACAAACAAGAATGTGTCAGTATTAGGGAAATTTTATGGAAACCATTTTGTAAGCTGTTTCATTTCATTTTACGCAATTAATTAAAAAAAAAAAGTATAGCTGAGACACTTTTCGTAACAACAAACCTCAGTGTATTTGTAAATTTGGGCCATTAAGAGTTAGTTGGACCTGACACATGAGCTGTGTTGTAGCGAGGTACGAAAAGTGTGTTTTATAACGATTAAAAAGCATTTATATGCAAAAAGGAGACACACTTCAAACTATGTCTCCATCTTTTAAAAGTACCATCCACTTATAAAAAACACTACTGCCAGCCCCTCAAAACTTCTACATGGCTTTTTGACATTACTGTAGCTGGAAAAATACCTGCCATAATCGTAAAACAAAATGTTTGAGACCTACGTTGGGGTTAAACACATACTTTCCGCAAATAAAATAATAGGGTCACTGCTTAAAGTCCAATTGAAAAACATTTTTATGAAAATACTTCCAGCTAGTTTAGTGCTCTGCAGTTAGAGGTGAAACTATGTTTTAACGCATGTATTGTAGTCAACTTATTGCCTTCCCTGTTTCCGTGCCTCAAACAAACAACAAACAAAAAAGCTTAAGTTCCAAATAACTTTTAATGGACCGAATATTATCAAACTCAGTGCTCTTGGTCACCTGGTCAATGGGTGTAACATACATTATATTATTTTCAACATATTAATTATACAAGTTTACGTAATGATGGCTGCTGTTTAATGTCAGTTGCTGCATATAAGTGAGCTATTTTATGACAGAGCAGAGGTAATAGAAGACTGTAAAAAACTGCTGAGCAGTGAGGGAGTGGACAGTTATGTTCAGTTAAGTAATACGGGCGGCATTAACTACCAGCTGGCATATCTAGATGCTGAAAGGAAATGCCGACATAAAGAATATGACAGCTGAATTACTTATTCCAAGTCTCCAAATCAAGATTTTCGTATTAAGGACAAAAAGTTGGGTAGATTCTCACACTCAGTAAACAATATTTGTTTACGATGGCATTGTCTTTATCTGCGCCTCACTTGCCGTGCATGAGAGCAGCTAGTCTTGTGTTGTCAGCTCCTGTTATACGCTTCGTTATGCAATGTGCTAGGTGCTCGCAGTTATTGTTAGTATGATGTAGTAAGGGCAGGAGCTGCAAAGAAGCGATACTGTGACGATTGTGCGGGCGGCGGCGGTACTTCACTTGCATACATCCTGTTGCTCGCAGCACGCTTTCAAACCAAATTATTTGCTATATTCCATGAGCTACGTTGCGTGCTCACAAACTGCTTCCATGCAGAACACACACAAGTATTTAATTACATTGTATTGTTTGTCTGCTTGCCGCATGCACATAGGGCAAGGCCTTGAAGTGCATGTACAGTGTGAAATTATACACCATTCTGTGGCCTGCAGCGCAATGTTCCTTAAAAATAAATACTGTAGTGATCCTTCAAAACCGAAGAGAGATAGCTAAGTTCTTAGTTTGACTGAAATAATAAAAATGCTACATTTAATAAAAGACAATACGTCTGCTGCAAAAGTTGGCCGCAGGTACTGGGGAAAAAAACTAATGTATTATTAGTAAGTCACGAAACAAAGCACGACAAATAAAATAAAATATTAGTACTGCAAAAAACGGCAAAAAAAATTGTGTCAAGTTAATGTTAGTGTAATCAGTGGAGCTATATTAAAATGAAAACCACTAAAACTTTGTCCTTATTCATGTTAACACAGGTTTAAAATTTTTTTAATGTGTGGGAAAAAAAATTGTCCTAAGTCTATTTTAGTGTAATCAGTGATGCCATATTAAAAACGAAACTGCTAACATCCTTAAGGCAGCCTGGTGAAGGATATGTTTGTACGTGTGAAGTGAAAATCGATGAGGCGCTACGAACGATGTTGGCCGGCACACGTATTGTGATATCGCCTCTACGCCCAAAGTTGTAAACACGCGCGCAGTCCTGTAGGAAAAAGACTACAAGAAAAATCTTGCTAGTCAGTATGATGTACTGTGATTGATGCGATATGCTTCTCGTCAAGCGTGGGACATTGGCTCGTATCAGTACGCTGTTCCCACGTGTCAAAGGTGGAAATTCGACACCAGAGAAAATTCCACTTAATTAAAGCCAAAATATTTTATGTTTGTAATCCTATACTTTTCCGTAATTTATATGCATATCATACAAGCAAAAAATATTTTTAACAATTTAAAAATATTAACGCCTATATAGTCGTAGTTCTGCTTGTTGCATTGATATTTTATACGTTTGGTTGACACAAATAAAGCAAGCATTACAAGTGACAAATAGTGTTATCAAATATAATTCTATCAATTCTTGTGGAGTCACTCCTTCTTGGCAAAGCGCATGTCCTTGGAAGTGTAGGGTGGAGATATAGCTTGGCGCGTCAGGCTGTGCCGTGTTGCGACATAAGCCAGACCACCTGGCTCGCAGAGCGCTGTTGCCAAGTCTTCGCATCCTCGCAACTCGCAGTGTGATTGCTGCTGTATCTAACGTGCAGTGTTGCACATGAGACGCAGCATTTTTACGATATTTAAATGTTGTGGGACCCTTTGTGAACGTATTAAAAATAAGTACCTCACACAAATATAGTAGTACATAAAATTTGAGGTAATTTTTTTTTTTACATAAAATGCATATCGTGGTTTATGTAGGTGACTTGAATATATGCGATTTTAGTTATCCACGGATTTTCTGGAACAAAATACCGCGTATAAGGTGGGCCAAATGTACTTGCATACATTTAAGCATGAATAATGAATAACATGTTCATAGTTCACTAGTGTGTGTTGACTGCATCCTTTTTTTTCCATTTAGTTTTGTGTCATTTTGCGTTGAAATTTTGTTGGGAAAATGCACTACAATAGGATGTGAGATTCATTGCAAACATTGCTTTAAAATTATGTGATAATTTTTATAACAGTTTTATGTACTGGTTAATGAGAGCATGTAGTAATTTTATAGCGAGTCACATGTCAAATTATATAGTAGTGAAACAATGCTTGTCACAAGCTAAAAAAAAATTGGGGGGGGGGGGGAGGAGAGGCGCTGTAGTTGATGTAGTTGTTGAACACTCGACCCGCCAAACAGAGCAGAAGAGAAAGGTGGGGGTCCGGGAGGTCCTCCACAGAGAAAATTTGGCATTTCAAGGCACAAAATGGTGCTATTTAATTATTTTTCTACCTAAAAATTCTATTCATATAGCTGATAGCTAATTTGAATAGTGATTAATATAAAATAGTTTCAGCAAACATTTTAGTAAACATAATATTAAACTACCTGCTGGAGCCTTGTCCACCCAGATAAGTATCTAAATACCAGGAGATACTTCAATGTTACATGACTGGATTTAGTTGTCCAAGCAACTAAATCCAGTCATGCACTCCCATTGCACAGTTCTTTCAGAGATCATATGAATGTTACATGCTGCAGTGTTAAAATTATTCTGTACTTCTATGCACACATAAATAACTATTAAAATAATTTAAATCACTCAAATCACTTGCAATTCTGCAGTATTTTCATGCTTGTTACAATGCTATCACAGTAGGCTACATTATTACACACATTCCCTAAATTTTGATGATATTTACCATATGGAGAAAAATATTTTTCAATACACTTTACACCTTTTACTTGTTGTAATTTCTTTTAAATTGTTAACGTAACAATCATTTAATCTTAAACTTAAACGTCAATATGCAATGAATTAACATAGTAAATGATCTGCACTTATTTCCTTTGGAAATTTTTTATATAACAGAAATATTCAGATGTAATTGTGCTAGTAGTATGTATTTTGAAAACAAGTGAAATAAAAAAAAAATCATTCTCGCTTTACCCTTCTCTTTTTCAGTATCTGAATGTGGATGCTTCAATATTTTGGTACTGGATAAGGGCAGCACATGGAAATATTTTTTAGAAGGAGCGCAAACCTCAAGAGTTAAATGCATAAAGTTTAAATAAGGTTACATAAGCTTTATTACTAGGTTACATATACATGACATCAAGCTACAGTAACCACAAATTTTTAATACACCAATGAAAAATGTTAGATGATCCTAATTTTGTGAATGTTATAAGTAACACTGATCTCCACCCAATAAAGTGAGGTCGAGGGTGTCCAAGGATGTCTCCTGAAAAATTAAGATTTTAAGGTTCTAAATGGTGTTATTTAAGTAGTTCCCATAAGGCACAGGGGCCTGAACAAAATTTAGCTACACTACCTAGTGCAAGTTCAAACATTTCGGGTGAGAGAGGGGAAAGCCTTTTTTTATTGTTTCCTCTGCCATATTCAATAATTCTTTTATTAAATAAAAACTAAAAAAAATTAATTCATTATCCACTGTTCAATAATTGGTGGATTGGTGCTGGAATATTCGCGATGGATGGGACGTACGTGTCTCTCTCCATCTCCACCCCTTCCAACATTCCTCCCTCCTCTCCCACTCGACCAGCCCTTTACGATCATGGATTATATTACAGCAGTATCAGACTACTAATATAACCATCAATGCAACTGATCGGACGAGGAATTGTGGTACAGGTGGCTGTAGTCACGTGGTCTCAATGAATAAAGATTAAGAGATTTATTTCATTTTGACGTGGTTTAACGTTTAGAGATATGCATGCAGCATTGAGAATGTGGCTAATCTTTCTGACAAGAGAAACTTTGCTAGTTTTATAACTCATACAGACTCAAGGGAAATCGACTCTATGAATTAAGCAGTATGTGAATACACATGTGAGAATGTGTGGTGCATTTAAAGAGCAAACAACCACGTAAATACACAACAGATAGTTATTATTCCCAGAGTAAGAAAATCAGAGTTTTGAAGTAAAAAGAAATATACAGGGAATACAACGGTTACACCAATTACAGCAATTCTCATCAAACCCAGTACAGATGATATCAAAATCAATCTCAAATTAAGAAAAAAATGTTTACCTTATTCACCTTAATAGCATAAAGAATAACATACACTAAGTCTATTTTCTACCAGTTTTTTGTACGCACTAAGTCTACTTTCAACCAGTTAACTACAAAGAGTAATGTGCATGTAAATGAATTTCAAGGGTAAATTTACCCACAAATGCACAAAAAATTTAATATCATCTCAATTTCAAAATCAAAAGTCAATGTACTATCGAAAGTACTATATAGTGAATATAAATCCGTATGCAATATATTAGTACATGAAAAAGTTACAATAATTTCTTGACTAGTCAGAAATATGTTACTTGCCTTTAAACAGTTAAGTAGTCTTCTTGCAATTTGATTTTTATATAGGTTCGTCCAGTTCAAGAGGAGAATTAAACAAACGCTGAAACAGTACCTTAATTGCTGACCCTGGTGAAATCACTGTCAGTCTAAACCTGTTCCGCTTGGCATACACGTTGGCCTAAAAACTAGGCCCTTCACTGAGCCAAACAAAGCTTTCGAAGATACCAGAAGAATAGGCAAATTTTCCTCCTATAACAGCTCGTAGGCGAAGCATAACGCGCACACACATTTACTGTCATAATAGGCAGACTTTTACTTAAAAAATTTACTCCTCTAAAGATGTACTAGTTAGTGCAATAGGCACTCAGTATAAACGGAATAACATGCCGTTAACATTACTGCAACACTAGTTTTGCCGCAAAGACAGCTAACAATCACAATGTGACATCCTCATTTTAAATTTCCAGACGTTCTGCCTGTCCATTTTGTTTGCGAAGCTCCCGGCCTTCATGCTGCCTTAAAAACGTTTTACCAAAGAGTGATTTTTCACCAACCATCAATCCTTCACTCGCCTTACAAGATTACAGTAACAGCGATCCATGTTCTAATATAGCAGTGCACAGTACCATCGCTTCAGTTCTAAAACTACGCGAACAGTAATTTTCTGCACCTGCCAGCCCTTGCGATCAATAGTTGACTCTCTACCCGAGCCATCAATATATCACTTGCAATACCACATTCACTGTACAAGTTCCCAACTACACGAACTGTATTATTACGCGGAATCGTCCGACTGTCTCTCTGGCCTCGCTGTCAATTCTTCTCACTGATCCGCGGTCAATAATCGACTCATTCTACAAGTAAACAAACTTACAATACAGCCACGAATACTACTCATCGCTACCGTAGTTCCAAACTACACGGACTGCAATATTCCACGGCGTTCAACTACATTGCAGAGTGTATGCTCACTCCACCCAAGCACACAGCTGACTCGCCACCCCCATATGCGCATGTGCGAGTGGACCTTCCCTTCTCCTCTAAACAAGGGTGAGCGACGCGTGCACCTAATGCACACACATACATAGCAACACAAAAGTAACACATGTAACCATTACTTAAGCGCACTGCACAACATATGTGATGCACAGCCATACCTTATGGTTGTACATCACAGCCTCCCCTCTTAAAACTTTCGCTTGGCACACCAACAAAACGGAGGGGATTAAATGTGTAAGAAACTAGGCACCATACTGGGACACATACCTTTGAGGATGTCTGCCAATCACGAAGACAAACACCACCAATTACAACAAGAAACCCCCATAGAAAACACAATTCCACTATGAATGAAACAAAAACCACAAGAAGCCAAAAACACAAATAACACTAAACATCAGACAAGGTAACAAACTCTAAGGACTCTAGAAAGCAGCGACGTCCCCATCAGCATACCTCTCTTAACGGTTTACAACAGGATTATTACTTACACAGTATGGCTTTAAAGCGGTGACATGCGCTTTTTAACTCCTTCGCTGCGACATTCGACTATAGTCGAATATACAAAATATTTCTAAACTGTGACATGCAACTTTAGTCAAACATAAAATTAAATGACTCTGTAAACCATAGATACATTGTTTTCCAGCTTAAAAATAACCAAAAATAAACTATTTACAAAAAATTAAATTTTTTATAATTTTTTTACACTAACTTGGCCAATAAAAATTCTTTATTCCGAAGAAAAAAGATAATAAACTGTTCGGTTTCTGGATCTTCCAGGCTTATGCTAACTGCTGTTGAGAAGCATACAATTTTAAAAGGCCCTTCATAGTCAAGCGCTAACTTAGCAGAAAAAAATCAGCTTTCTTACTCTTTGAAACTTTCCTACAAACCACCAGATCTCCAACTTTAAACGGACAGGCCATTCTATCCAGATCAGACTTAGCTTTCATCCGTTTATGAGTCTTCAATAAACGTTTGTAAGCTTCAATCCAAATCTGCATGACAGTCACACTAGAGTCACATTCGTCAGCCTCAATCACCCAAAGACTCATCAGTGGATGGGGAATCTCTCCTCTCCCAAATAACACCATCCTTGGAGATTTTTCCTATAAGGCACACTGTTTAACACTACATTCAAAAGAGCAATATGCTCATCCCATCTCCTCTGGTTATCATGATGAAAGATAGCCAGGGCACCTTTCACGGACTTATTAATTCTTTCAACTAAGTTTGGGCAAGGGTAATATGGACTGGTATTGACCTGTTTTACTCCCCAATGGAAACACAAGTCATGAAGAGTTCTGCCAGTGAAATAGGATGCGTTATCTGAAATGAGACATTCTGGACTCCCAAAAAATTTTAAGATGTTATTTTCCAGTTTATCACAGATTGTAGTAACCATCATTTCTCTTATTGGTTGCAGCATTACAAACCTAGCACAGCCATCAACCAATATCAAAATAAAATTGTTTCCTTTGGTTGATCTAGGAAGAGGTCCAAAGAACTCCATGAAGACTCTCTGTCAAACCCTTTC
Source organism: Medauroidea extradentata (assembly GCA_003012365.1). Lineage (NCBI taxonomy): Eukaryota > Metazoa > Arthropoda > Insecta > Phasmatodea > Phasmatidae > Medauroidea > Medauroidea extradentata. The sequence continues at coordinate 35,212 of PNEQ01002078.1, read as the reverse complement.
CGGTGTTGTGACAGAGTAGTGCCCCATTTTGGAATTGGGGGCTGTTTCGCACACTGACACTCACTACAATTCCTAACATGGTTTCGGATATCTGTCCTCATGTCCGGCCAAAAGAACTCCTTCTTGACCTTTAACTCCATTTTTCTAATACCCATGTGTCCTCCCACCAGAGCATCGTGAAAGTATTTAAGAACCATACTCCGGACAGCCCTGGGAACCTACACTCTCTTTTTCCCTCTTTTATTGACAAGATATATTACTCCCTTCATGATCTTAAAATTTCCCCCCTTTGCTTCTTCAATATTGCTTTTTAGCTGAGACCCTTCATCATCCTATTCCTGCCACTTCCAAATATCAACCAAAGATTGAGGAATCATTTGCAAAACTTTGCACTCTTCCAGTGCTTCTACTCTGCTATTACCTAGGTCAAACTCTGAAGAATTGTACATCCTAGATAAAGCATCAGCCACACTATTTTCCTTACCAGATACATGCCGAATTACAAACTTGAACTGTGTAAGCCGCATGATCCACCGCCCAATTTTCCCTAATTAGTGCGGATGGGAAAATAGCCAGGTCAACGCGTGGTTATCTGTCATTAAATTGGATTCTGCATGTTCTAAATAGGACGCAAACTTTTTTATTCCAAAGATGCAGGCCAGTGCCTCCTTTTCCTAGGGGCTGTATGCTTGCTCAGTAGGTGACAAAGTTCTAGGTGCATAGGCAATAGGCCTATAGCCCTCCTCTTGTCCTTGAAGAAGCACAGCTCCCACTGCAATGCTGCTGGCATCGACCTGAAGGGTAAACCTCTGAGAAAAGTGAGGTAAATTCAATACAAGAGGGTGAGAAATTGTGTACTTCAACCTCTCAAAACTCCTCCCCCGCTTCTCTTGCCAAACAAATTTTTACTATTTCTTTTCAATTGATTCAGTGGGGCACACAATTCAGCATATCCTGGGATGAACTTAGTAAAGTAACCAAGCATCTCCAAGAAACACATGATTCGCTTAACATTCTTGAGTCTTGGGAAATTTATGATGGGCGAGATCTTTTCGAGGTCCATCAATACCTGCAGCTTTCGGATTACAAAGCCAAGAAACTTAATCTGATGTTTAGCCCAAACAACTTTGTCAGGACTGACCGTAAAACCAGCATCCCACAGCTTTTCCAAGACCTAAGTGATATGGTCAAGATGTTCTTCAAACGATGTGAAATATACACAAATGTCATCCAAAAAAGGAAATGACAAAGCAATACTGAAAATCCTCAAACAAATGGCTAAGAAACCAGGAAAAGAATTGTCCCCCAAAGTTAACCCCAAAAGGGACACTCTTCCACTCAAAATGCCCCCAAGGCATGACAAAGCCAGTATACCTTCGACTCCTCTCTTCCAATATGCATTGGTGGAATGCTGAATTTATGTCAAAGACCGTAAAATATGTTGCGTGAGACAGATGCTGAAACAAAATGTCAATATGAGGCATTGGGAAAAGGTCCTCATGTACCTTGGCATTCAATTTTCTCTAATTCAGTACCAGCCGGTACTTTCCTGGTTCCTTCTTTTTAACCAAAAAGGCTGGAGAGGCATACACAGACTTACTTCGACATATTACATCCTGTCGTTCTAAATCTCTGATGATCTGATGAAAGGTCTCAAGTTTAGGCGAAGAACATTGGTAGGGAACACAGTTTATTGGTAGTTCATCGGTAACCTGTACCCTTACTGGCATAATATCACATTTACCTAACTTGGAGGTTAGGACATCCTCAAACTGCCGACTGACCTTTTCCAATTTTTGCTGTAGGTTCACTGTTAGCATATCCCCTTTAGTTTCCATTCCCACACATCTAACAGCATTCTCCTGTTTCAATTCTCCCTGGAGAGAAATTGGGCATTTCCGATCGAAGTCAAAGATTAACAGTTTACGAGAACAATCAATCAAGGCCCTTGTTTCCTGCAAAAAGTCTAACCCAGGTACGAATTCACAAATAAGCCTCGGACTATCCAAAATCTCATTGTCCAACTAAACTTTCCAATTTTAAAGTGTAGTAGAATGACATTTATCACACGACAGCCTATTCCATTTGCCACCTGCAGAGTAAAGCCCTATTCAACATCCAAATGTGATTTCCAAATACGAAACTCTTTGATCAAATTACATGCACACCGTTGACTCATGAAAATGACTGACGCCTCTGTGGCCATCATCGCCGCAATCTCCAACTCTTTAATTTTCTACATTACCCAAAAGTTTTTTTTTTCCCAGATTGCAAGACTGAACCAGTGCGGCCACCACTATCAGGAGTTTGTGTTTGCGAAGATGTCCCACCTTGGCCGCTCGATGCATTACCCCTACACTGACTGGCAATATTCCCTATCTTCTCACAGTTAAAACACTTACGGGGATCTTTTTCATTTCGATAGTTAGACGCACAGTGACCTTCTCGCATACACTTAAAACAAGTGACCCTTTTTTGCTCCATTTTCTTTTCTTTACACTTACTACTCTACAAAGATTTACTCGACCCTTCAGGTTTGAAATATTGCTGAGCACTATATGTTAAATTGTCAACTTTTATACCCCAGGCTTTGAGATGAGACATGGATTTAGGAACTGTCAAAAAGGTACACTGTTGCCTAACACAAGGATTCAAATTTTCTAGGACCAACGCAATAAATTCAGCCTCCGATAACTAAACCATAAGGGCGCAACAACATTCAGAATGGTCCTGGATAAACTCACAAGTTTTTTCTTCTTTCTGTTGAAATCAATTAATTTTATCCTGACCTAAATCCTGAAAAACCTTTTTTGGACAAGAAACTTTCCACAACATCTCTTTCAGTTTTTCCCAGCTATGCCATTGCTCCAAGGCTTCCAACAACACATCCAATGCCATATCAGAACAGTTAGGTATTAACCTCTGAATAATTTCCTCATCAGACAACACCAACCTACTTCTCTTTAAACGATCAACTGCCCGCGTAAAGTTCAACGATGAATTTGTAATAAAGGAACTAAACTTTGGAACCCCTTTTAAAGAATTCAAAATTAAATTCTTCCTAATGGAAATTCCTTGAAGTTGAAACACCTACCTCTGCTTGATTCTCATCCTCTCTCTCATTTCCTGAACTTCCTGCCTTTTTCTTCCTTATGACATCAACAAATGTTTTCCTAAGTTTTTCAATCCCTTCGGTCTCAGTGCACTCCACTCCCACAGCTGTAAGATTGACTACAAGAGAGGGAATGTCAAGATTATACAACCAGGATGTAGCCATCCTAGAATTCTTGCTTTCCAAAAAAGTAAACAAACCCTTCATAAATTAATTAATTAATTTTTGAATAAAGTGCATGCATTGTAGCATAATCTGTCACATTCTGCACCCCGAAAATTAGCTTAGAGAAAAATATTCCCAATTTTTTTTTCTAAACTACAACACATGGTTTCCCTACTCACTTTTCCATACATGTAAACACATTAAAAAAAACAACAATTTACTCTTTATATTGATGTTAAAGATCACCAGGAAGTATCATCTTCCCTAACATGACATCTTAGTACCCTAAAATTTATTTCTTTTCTTTTTTCTTTAAATTCATACATTTTTTTTTTGATTTTCCATTAATTCAAATACTTCAAAATCTTTCAAAGCAAACACTCTGAGAAGCAGAGTGGCACAGCTTTATCTGTGGTGCATTTAAAGAGAAAAAAACCCAAGTAAATACACAACCAATATTTATTATTCCCAGAGTGAGCAAATCAGAGTTTTGAAGTACAAAGAAATATTCAGTGAATACTACGATTACAGCAATTACAGCAATTCTTATCACACCCACTACAGACGATATCAAAATTAATCTCAAATTAAGAAAAATTGTTTACCTTATTCACCGTAATAGCATAAAGTATAACATACACTAAGTCTTTTTTCAACCAGTTTTTTGTACGCACTAAGTCTACTTTCAACCAGTTAACTACAAAGAATAATGTGCATGTAAATGAATTTCAAGGGTAAATTTACCCATAAATGCACAACAAATTCAATATCATCTCAATTTCAAAATCAAAAAATGTACTACTATCGAAAGTACTATATAGTGAATATAAATCCGTATGCAATATGATACTAGTACATAAAAAAGTTACAATAATTTCTTGACTAGCCGAACATATGTCTTGTCTTAAAACAGTTAATTAGTCTTCTTGCAATTTGACTTTTATATGTGTCTGCCCTGTTCAAGAGGAGAATTCAACAAACACTGAAACGATACCTTAATTGCTGACCCTGGTGAAATCGACGTCCGTCCAAACCTGTTCCGCTTGGCGTAAAAGTTGGCCTAAAAACTAGGCCCATCCCTGAGACCAGCAAAGCTTTTGAAAATATGAGAATAGGTGAATTTTCCTCCTATACCAGCTTGTTGGCAAAGCACAATGCGCACACACATTTACTGTCAAAATAGGCAGACTTTTACTAAAAAAAAACATACACTTCCAAAGATGTACTAATTAGTGCAATAGGCACTCGGTATAAACGGAATAACATGCAGTTAACATTTCCTGCAACACCAGTTTTGACGCAAAGTCTGCTAAAAATCACAATGTAAGGTCGACATTTAAAATTTCCAGACCTGCCGCCTGGCCATTTTGTTCGCGAAACTTCTGGCCTTCATGCTGCCTTACAAAATGTTTTACCAAACAGTGATATTTCACCAACCATCAATCCTGCACTCGCCTTACAAGATTACTGTAACAACAGCGATCCATATTCTAATATAGCAGTGCATAGTACCATCGCTTCAGTTCTAAAACTACGCGAACAGTAAGTAACTTTCTGTGCTGTTCAACTTGACATCAGCTCGCCTGCCAGCACTCGCGATCAACAGTTGACTCTCTACCCGAGCCATCAATATATCACTTGCAATACCACATTCACTGTACAAGTTTCCAACTATACGAACTGTAATATTAAGCGGCATCCTCTGACTGTCTCTCTGGCCTCGCAGTCATTTCTTCTCACTGACCTGCCGTCAATACTCGACTCACTGTACAAGTTAACAAACTTGCAATACCACCACAAATACTACTCATCGCTACTGTAGTTCCAAACTACACAAACTGCAATATTCCACAGCATTTAACTACATTGCAGAGTGTCTGCCTGGCCTCGTGGTCAATAGACTTCACTGGCCTGCGATCAATACTGTTCACTCTACCCGAGCACATAGCTGACTCGCCCCCTCTCTACGCGCATGCACGATCCGACCTTCCCCTCTCCTCTAAACCAGGGCGAGTGACGCGTGCACTTAATGTGCACACATATATAGCAACACAAACACAACATATGTAGCCATTGCTTAAGCGCACCGCACAACATATGTGATGCACAACTATAACTTATGGTTGTACATCACAAATGGCGAGAAAGATGCTGAATGTTTATTTTAATCACCTTACTTAAATGTAAATAGGTTTATTGTGCCTGATCTGAATAATTAAATTGAGCACTACAATAACTATAATTTAGCTAAAAAATATTTTATATTAACAATAAAAACCATGCAACATGTCTTCCATACCCATTAACGAAACACGTGGTGTGATGCAGTGGTATACTTGCATTAGGAAAATTTTTTCTTGCAAGTTTTACCATGGTGAGATTATTATTAAAGCTAAATACATTGCAATCTTTATCACAGCACATTTTCTAAAACACCACTATATTTATTTCAGCGTGATAAGTCCTGATTTTGCTATTTTATTGCAGCATTATTTTTGCTACATGAGAAAGGCTCCACTTGTTACTAATGGGAAGGGGGGAGGAAATGGATGACTTCGGTGGTTGACAGTGTAGATTAGTTAGGGCAATAGTTGTACTTGAATAACGTGTGCCCCAATACACACTGGAATCTTCAGGTGGCAGCATGTTCCTGTCATAATCAGCAGAGGAGAAAATACCAAAAGCCTTCCACACAGATACCACATTGTCACAGCTCCAGACATGCTCATAGTCCTGCACAACAGCCACATGGCACAATGAATGTGTCATGCTGGCATACATGTAGTTATCTCACATCTGCAACCGCACTGCTAGCCATCGTGAGAGGAGTTGACAACCTTACCTTTTCTACAATATAGCTTCACTTTTGTCACCTGCATCATAAATAACCCTAGCTAGGATGCCACATAAGCTGTGTCCGAGAGATTGGCCTGTGCTTATAACAGTTTTATGGAGATAGGACATAATTATGAAATAAAGTATTATTAAAATTAACATATGAAGATATGTTAAGACGTTAAAAAATTCAACTCAACACCTATAAACACTAAATATCGGTGTTTATGACAGTAATTTTAGGGTTATCACTTGAAAACTAACACTCACTACTTTAGAAGTGAAAAATCATGCAATAACAAACTTTTACCTCCGTACTAAAATGGATAAGAAAGCTATAATAATTTAAATTTATAATGTTTATGAATATGCACCAGAAGATGTGAACAAGTAAAATGCACACTGCACATACAATACACAAAATATAAATGTGTATAGAGAACTATCCTGCGGTTCGTAACAGCAACAATGAGGTATCCTTGGGCAATGATCCCACTACTGGTACTCATGTGGAATGACTGCATTCTGGCACTGCCTAAAATATGTTAGTGGCAGGTGCAAAACATTTACAGTGCCATGCTATCTGTGTACCGCGGACCAATGCATTGCAGCCATGGGGAGCATAAACACCACCCCATCCTACTGTGAGTATGCAGCAGCTGAGTGGAGAAGAGAGCAGAGACATGAAGGGATGGCCATTCAACAACCTTTTGGTGCACTTTCCTTTCCTAACAGGGGTATGTACGCAAGTGCAAGGCCATGCGGTGGAACGTGCTTGCTGACGCTTGTTAACTTGTCTTCGGAAAAGATTGAACCTTCAGTAAAAGTTGGCTTATTCAGCAGGAGCGCAGACTTGTTACCTTGTCTTGAGAATGGATAGACTTTTGAAAAGAAGAAACTTGATGTCAGTAGGAACATTTAGGGAATTCAGAGATAGTTCCAGTAAAGGACGTATGAGACTTTAGCGAGTCTCATTCCGGAAGGGGTAAGTCAACCTCCCAGAATTAATTGTTGGACAGATGGAAATGGAATAACACATACACAACACAGGCTGGGTCCGCTGGTATAGTGGTCGACCGTTGTGGCATATTAAAAGGGAGAGCATGGAAGAGACAGACGTGTTCTTTATTTCACTATTTCGGCAAGTCCAATTTCTCTCTCTCAGTTCATTGCTGAAAAGTATGTTAATGGGGTATCTAAAGCCCTAGAAGATATCATTAGTCTATTGTGGTGAGACTCACCCTAAGGACCAGACTACTGACACCATCTAGACTATATGTACGCACTCTGGGCCGCAACCAAATGACTATATTGCATGTACAAGCCTAAGTTTCAGGTGGACACTGGTTACTTGGTCCTATGTAGGTGAACACTGGTAATTTGATCTAATGTATTCAAGTGGGCACCGATAACCTGGTCTTGCATGGCTTTGGTTGTGGTAGACTGACAACCTCTGCCAGTTGTAGCGACTGACAAGAGGCCATGCAGCCTCACACGGTGGACAGACTAACTTCACCACTCGCCTCAGCGTTGCCCAAGATGGGGAAACCATGTAGATGAAACCAAATACGTAGAACCATTACTTCACAATCCATCTCTCCAATATGACTGACGATGTGCCAGGCACTTTGTACGTGCACAACAAAATTTTCAGCTTCATTGTCAGACAGTTAGTTCAAGATGTGGTCTGAAGCTCGGCAGGCAAACTACAGAGGAAGCAAGGGATCTGATAGCAACAGAGGGGAACTCAACCCTGGTCGACGAAGGATGCAGCAGTTGTGGTGATGACAACCAGCATAAGAGGAGACAGGATGATCAGCAAAGGTTTGCAACAGCTACTTTACAAAACACATATAGACATACATAGAATTTTTTACAGTAAAATACACGTGTACATAACATACATACACAAGCCTAAATTTCTAATACTAAATTTCCACTAAAAAGTATTTGATAAATATATAATAATAACAATAATAATAATAATTTTATTTTTCATATACCGATTACAACACTTTACATAAATACTTTTTATGTAATGGAAGATATCACACTCATATAAGCAGAGCTTGTGTATGAGTACTACTAGACAAATAATTTTCTATAGCTGCAATTAATTATGTAAAAAAAAACTTGTCATCTGGCATAAATTAATTTGATAACAAAAATTGAATGCTGCATGAATAAAAAAATGTAGTTTTTGATGGATACCGATTATCTTTAACAACTTGAAATATAAAGAATGTAAAAATTATTAACTACAGTAAAACTACTACTTAAAGTTTAAAGACAACTCATCATCAGTTAAGTTATTTAACAATCGATCAATATGTATTTTTTGTTTATATTTTTATTTTTTATATTTTCAGGAAGAATTGCTACAATTTTTGAAAGCAAAAATGTGGATGATCTTTGAGAAATTGTTTTGTGAACTAGGGAAATTGGTAAATTTTGGTTTAAATTATATCTGGTAGGATATTGTTGCATGCTGTGTTTCTGAAGGCGGGCTGGATGGGGCCTGTGTCGAAACACCTTGAGGGCTGGCCCATGACTCAAAGCCTGAGTGTCTCATTGTGGGAATCCTGCCGAAACTACGTCATAGATACCTGTCCCAACTGCGTTTTTGCCCTGCGAAATGGCCTACGTGACTCTAATCTCGTCCGAAACATGATGCAATATCTAATTTTAGACCCCTGTAATGCTGTAATTCCCCTACTGTTTTGCCTGGTATATAAGGGCTGAATCGACAAATTGGGGACAGTTCGCTATTGGTAGTGCTAGAGGAAGGTGCTACGCCTGTGGAGAGAGACTGGTGAGGACATCTTGGTGACGTCAGTGTCTACTGTGAGGCGGCAGGCGGCTACCATCGGAGCAGTGTTGGACGAACTAAGAGGACTGCTGCGGCAGGCTGACGGGCGAAGAAGGAGGTACGCGACGGGAGTCGAACCAAAGACCTCAAGAGTGAAGACAGCGGTGCACTCGGGGTGCTGCGCAGCACACGACGATTCATCACTACGGCGGACTATTAAGGTTGTACACTGTCACTACTTGAAAGATGTTGATTGTATATATGACTGAATTTTATCGTGATTTGTATTGTTTAATTAATTGATGGTAGACATTTTTTGTGCTTTAATTGTCAAAGTTAATTAACGTGTCTGTGACACAGGAGTAATTGTGTGCATAACTAATTGTGTTGTGAGAGTTATAGTTGATTACTGTTTTGTGTATTTTGTAGCTTTGTGAGCTATTAAATCAGGTACTTAATTTTACTCTTTTATTTCTAATTATAAGACCTCTATCCCAAAAGAACTCGTGGCAATTGCCCACATATAAAGTTTTTGTCTCAAACTTGTAACACTGGTGTCAGAATTGGGATAGAGGCATAAAGTAAATTCAATAATTTAATCTGTAAATCAGATCATTGCACATAATTACTATTTAATTAAATTGAGCCACTTTATAAATTTGGTTTGAATTTCAATTGTAAATGTGAATGTTTACTAGAAGCATGTCTGCGGAAATAGAAGCACTAAAGTCCCTCATTGAGGGAATGAGTGGCCAATTAAGTGGCCAAATAAATTCAGTAAATGCAAATATAGATAAGAAAATAGATAGTGTAAATGAAAATGTTGATAGTAAAATTGATAGTGTAAATGAAAATGTTAATAAGCAGGTAGATAGTGTAAAAGAAATGGTGTACCAGGAAATAGATGCTATGAACGAGAAAATTGGCAGCATGGACAGGAAGGTACACAGCATAAATGATAAGGTAGAACAGCAAATAAGTGAAATAAGAAAGCAGCTGCAAGAACTACGTCAGCGTCAAGAAGGTAGCCACCTTGTTACCGGGGAAGACAAGGTCATTGCTGAATCAATATCTGGAGGCGGCGAAGAGAAGACCACGAACTTTGGACCAGGCTATAGTGTGGTTCACAAACCAGGCAGAAAATGGGCTGCAACATGATGATGTATCTAGTGTGCCTGCATCGAACATTGGAAAAGGGATTTCTGTCAAGCCTGCTCCTTACGATGGCCAGACACCATGGCGAGAGTACCAAAACCAGTTCGAGATTGTGGCGACCATAAATGGTTGGTCTGACCAGCAACGTGCGTACTATCTTGCAGCTGTGCTGAGGGGACCTGCCCTCAGTATACTCCAGTCGCTTCCAGAACAACAACATCTGGAATACTCGACACTAGTTACTGCAATGGAGCTGCGCTTCGGCGACAAGTACTTGAGACATGCCCACCATGCCCAATTAATGAGCCGCACCCAGAGATCACGGGAGCTACTGCAAGAATTGTGGCAGGACATTGTGCGACTCGCCCATTTGTCGCTCGAGGGGTGTCCAGAACAGGCACGGGATATCATAGCTGTCGGCTTCTTCGTCGATGCCATCGCTGATGTAGAGGTGCGCTAGCAGTTCGCCTGGCAGCTCCAAGAACTATGCAGGATGCCCTGGCCAGAGCACTGGAGGTCAAATCTGCAAGAGGGCCATCAACTCGGCGTGCTGTGCGGGCAGTCGCACTGTCAGGCGACGAAAGAGATAACATCCTAGAGAACATCCTGAAGAGAATAGAAGCCCTGATGAATGTACTCACGAATATAATCACTTCAATCACATCTAGCTCTCGACCACAGATGCAACCAAAGTGTTGGATGAGCGGGCGACGTGGACACCTGAGAGCCCAATGCAAGCAGCTGCAACAAAATAACGTTAACGAAGAGCAACATGAGACTACCAAATCTACCCAGCCATCGGTTGTGCCTTGTCAGCGACCAGACGGACGACTGAAGTGTTGGACATGTGGACGAACCGGACATCTGCGAGCCCAGTGCACACAGTGCCAACATAATAACTGTGGTTATGAGTCAGGACGACATCTTACAGAGGGAAGGACACTGATGGCGGAACATAAGGCCCCTGTATCTCATCGAGTATGCTCAGTGAAACAAGAGGGTAATGCAATCCTAGTGGAGGGCAGTCTGGATAATGTTTTTTGTCGCATGGTTGTAGACACCGGAGCAACCATTACTGTTGTCAGACCGGACATCTTGGGGCCTTCTCCCCAGCAGTCACGGGGCCATAATTACAGACAAAGCTTTCTGACGACAGTGACAGGCGAGACCACACCAGTGAAGGGGAAGAAAAAGGTACAGTTGAAGTTGGGTGACCTCTGCATTGAGCACGAAGTGTACATAGCCGACATCAAAGAGGAATGTTTAATGGGCCTGGATGTGTTGTGCAAGTTAGAGTGCTGTATAGATACTTGGTCGGGAGTACTAAGGGCTGGTAACCGAGAACTGGTAATGATGCCACGAAGCGAACTATCCTCGCCAACCAGCTGCCAAGTGGTCTGTTGCGAGACAACTGTTTTGCCAGCATCCTGTGAGATTGTCATCCCCGCACGGTGTCGAGGCAATTTTGTGCGGCGTGTAGCTTTGGTCGAACATATGAGAAGAGAAAGCAGCTTACATGATGAGGTGGTGATAGCAAGAACATTGGTTTCGCCGAGTTCTGGAAATTTACCTGTTCGAATGGTCAACTTGTCGAACAGGGCAATCCAGCTTGAGGAGGGGGCCATAATAGGTGTGTGCAAACAAGTCTCCCAAATAACTACAACCGACAAAGAAGCCATCAAGTCAGGCGACCTTAATGGGTCTATGCCAGAACCACTCAAGGAACTACTGACTAGAACTGGAGAAAACCTGAACTGGAGACAAGAAAAGGCTGTGGCAGAACTTCTAAAGAAAAACAAGAGAACTTTTTCATGTGGGCCACTTAACCTTGGCAGAACATCCGCTGCACAACATCACATTGATACAGGAGAAGCTAGGCCAATCAAGCAACCTCCAAGACGACTACCTCTGGCTACACAAGAGACTGTGGATGGCATCTTGAAAGAAATGAAGGACTTGGATGTGATCGAACCGTCGGTCAGTCCTTGGTCATCACCTGTTGTGTTAGTTAAGAAGAAAGATGGGTCACAAGATTTTGGGTGGATTACCGCCGGCTGAATGATGTGACCAAAAAGGACTGCTACCCCCTTCCCCGGATTGATGACACACTGTACAGCTTGACAAGGTCACAATGGTTCTCTACACTTGACATGAAGAGTGGCTACTGGCAATGTGAGGTGGCGCAAGAGGACAGGGAGAAGACAGCCTTCTCTGTGCAAGGGAAAGGAACTTGACAGTTTAAAGTAATGCCGTTTGGGCTATGCAATGCCCCTGCTACCTTCGAACGACTAATGGAAAAGATCCTACCTCTAGATATTTGCCAAGTTTACTTAGATGATATCGTGGTCACCGGTAAAACATTTGAAGAACACCTTACCAGATTATATTCCATGTTTCAGAAAGTGGCTGCTGCAAAACTGAAGCTGGTTCCCAAGAAGTGACACTTGTTCCAAAAGAAAGTCAGTTTCCTAGGGCATGTGGTATCAGCTGATGGAATCCAGACTGACCCAGAAAAAACCAGGGCAATAAAAGACTGGCCACAACCAACAGACAGGACACAGGTGAGAAGCTTTCTAGGACTCTGCGCTTATTATCGGCGATTTGTACATGGATTTGTTACGATTGCCAAGCCACTACATGAGCTTACTGAAGCCAAACGAAAATTCCTGTGGACACCTGAATGTGAAGCCTCTTTCAGAAAATTAAAATAAGTTTTAATGTCCCCTCCAGTTTTGGGCTTCCCCGATAATGAAGGCGAGTTTATATTGGACACAGATGCGAGTGATGTAGGCATAGGTGCTGTGCTATCGCAGGTTCAAGATGGAGTTTGAGTAGCCTCTAGAATATTTCAGCAAAGTGCTGCAGAAACCAGAGAGAAATTATTGTGTCACTCGCAGGGAGCTATTGGCAATGGTGAAGTCCATATCACATTTCCATCACTACTTATATGGCAGACACTTTACTTTGCGAACAGATCATGCTGCTCTACGCTGGCTACTGAACTTCAAGAATCCCGAAGGACAAATAGCTCGATGGATACAACAGCTTCAAGAATACAACTTTGATATACAACACCGTGCTGGTAGCTGCCACAATAATGCAAATGCATTACCTCGCAGACCTTGTGACCCCAACTGTTGCCATTGTGAATGGCAAGAGGAGAAAAGTGGAGGGGTGCGCTATGTTAGAACAACAAGGCTTCAGGCATCAACAGCCGATGGGAAGTTCTCCTGGACTGATGACAAAATAAGAGAACAACAACAAAGTGACCCAGACTTGTGCCCAATTCTGGATTGGAAAGAGCAGGACCACCGGCTAGAATGGCAGGAGCTATGTGAAAAGAGTGCTACAACTAAGGCATATTGGGAACAGTGGAATTCACTTGTTCTGAAGAATGGTGTCCTCTACCGGAATTGGGAGAGTGCGGATGGCAGACATGAACACCTACAGTTGGTCCTCCCAGAGAACAAGGTCCCAGAGGTACTGAGTGAGCTCCATAATTTGGTGTCAGGCGGTCATTTCGGCATTAATAAGACACTCAACAAGGTTCGAGAGAGATTTTACTGGCTTCATTGCCGTGAAGATGTCGACAGATGGTGCCGAATGTGTGACGACTGTGCCGCAAAGAAAGGTCCGAGGGTCAGAGGTCCAGATCGTCTCCAGAAGTACAATGTTGGATCACCATTCGAGAGAATGGCGGTTGACATCTTGGGTCCCTTGCCAATAACCGAGAGAAACAATCGGTACTTGCTGGTGGTGCAGGACTACTTCACCAAATGGTCAGAGGTTCTTCCCATACCAAATCAAGAAGCCAGCACGGTGGCTGATGCACTGGTCGAACATGTGTTCTCAAGGTTCGGAGTGCCATTGGAGCTTCACTCGGACCAAGGAAGGAATTTCGAAGCGGCCCTTTTCCAAGAAGTGATGAAGATAATGGGTATAAAGAAGACCCGAACCACTCCGCTACATCCACAGTCTGATGGAATAGTCGAACGCCTAAATCGCACCCTGGAGCAGTACCTATCCATCTATGTATCTGATAATCAAAAGGATTGGGACTCCAAAGTACCGCTGTTTCTGCTAGCATACTGCTCTGCCATTCATGAAGCAACTAAGGTAACACCATCAAGAATGCTGCTTGGAAGAGAGCTCCGTCTCCCGAGCGACCCGATGTTCGGACGACCGGCGGAGGAAGAGCAGATTGCATCTCTAGTGTATGACAGCGAGTTACGTCGCAAGTTGGTTCACACTCACAACTTTGCCCGGCGACACCTTAGGATCAACACCGACAGGATGAAGACTCGCTACGATAGGAATGCACCAGATGAAACATTTCAAGAAGGTCAACTAGTGTGGTTGTATAACCCTCAGAGAAGGAAGGGGTATTGCCCCAAGCTGCAGAAGAATTGGGAAGGCCCTTATGAAATGGTGAAGAAGATCAATGATGATGTGTTTCGGATTGTTCGTCGAGGCTCTCGGGCGAGAGGACCTTAAGTTGTACACATCGACAGATTAGCCCTCTACGATGGACCTGAGGCTGTTGTGTCTGTTCGGGACGAACAGACTTAAGGAGGGGGCAGTGTTGCATGCTGTGTTTCTGAGGGCGGGCTGGATGGGGCCTGTGTCGAAACACCTTGAAAGCTGGCCCATGACTCAAAGCCTGAGTGTCTCATTGTGGGAATCCCGCCGAAACTACGTCATAGATACCTGTCCCAACTGCGTTTTTGCCCTGCGAAGCGGCCTACGTGACTCTAATCTCGTCCGAAACATGATGAAATATCTAATTTTAGACCCATGTAATGCGGTAATTCCCCTACTGTTTTGCCTGGTATATAAGGGCTGAATCGACAAATTGGGGACAGTTCGCTATTGGTAGTGCTAGAGGAAGGTGCTACGCCTGTGGAGAGAGACTGGTGAAGACATCTTGGTGACGTCAGTGTCTACTGTGAGGCAACAGGCGGCTACCTTCGGAGCAGTGTTGGACGAACCAAGAGGACTGCTGCGGCGGGCTGACGGGCGAAGAAGGAGGTACGCGACGGGAGTCGAACCAAAGACCTCAAGAGTGAAGACAGCGGTGCACTCGGGGTGCTGCGCAGCACACGACGATTCATCACTACGGCGGACTATTAAGGTTGTACACTGTCACTACTTGAAAGATGTTGATTGTATATATGACTGAATTTTATCGTGATTTGTACTGTTTAATTAATTGATGGTAGACATTTTTTGTGCTTTAATTGTCAAAGTTAATTAACGTGTCTGTGACACAGTGGTAATTGTGTGCATAACTAATTGTGTTGTGAGAGTTATAGTTGATTACTGTTTTGTGTATTTCGTAGCTTTGTGAGCTATTAAATCCAGTACTTAATTTTACTCTTTTATTTCTAATTATAAGACCTCTATCCCAAAAGAACTCATGGGAATTGCCCACATATAAAGTTTTTGTCTCAAACTTGTAACAATATATATGAGATAAATACTGTACTGGTAACTGTTTGTTCAAAAATTGACTAATATGGCTCTAATATACAATTTTCTGATATTGAATACTCTCAAACGACTGAAAAGTTCTTTTGATGGATGGTTTTTCTAAACACAGTTCATAAATAACTGTCTGTATTAAAATTAGTGGCTTGATTGCAGTTTTGCTCATACATCCCCATGCTAATATTCCGTACAGCAGAACAGATTGAATAAACAATTCTTATAAATTCAATTGATAAAATAGATCTAAGTTCCACAAATTTATTTATTGTTTCACAAATTTTTTTAGTTAAGTAAGAAACATTCCTGTCCCATTTTAAATAACAATATAATATAACACCCATATACTATGTTTCCTCTATTCGTTCTATGACGTTACATTTACAGTTTTCATTAAATTGACTTCAGTTATGTATTTTGAGTTCTTGGTGTTCCTTTGGTTGACCAGATTTGTTTGCAGAAAATGATATGCACTTTGCTTTAGTTACATTTAGAGAGAGCAAATTTTTATCTAATACATATGTCACTTTAATTAACTCTTCATTAGCTATATTAAAAACTGATGTCCATGAATTAAATGAAAAAATATTCACAGTATCATCTGCATAAGATATTAATTGACAATTTATATCTATGTTGCACAAATCATTTACATAAATCAAAAACAGAATTGGACCAAGAATACTTCCCTGCGGGACTCATGTATTTATTCTCATTGAGTTTCCAAGCTTATTGTTTACTTTAACACATTGTATTCTATTTTCTAAGTAACTATTAAACCATCGGTTAACCAATCCCCTTATTCCAATTTTTTCCATTTTTTCCAATAATATTGAATGTGATACTGTATCAAATGCTTTAGCAAGATCTAAAGGGACACATAGATAGGTTTTGTTATTATCGATTGCATCATTGACAAAGTTTGTTAATTTAGTCACTGCATCATTTGTACTTAAACTTTTTCTGAAACCAAACAGATTTTTAGATATTATTTTGTTTTTCTCTAAGAAGGCCATTAAAATTTTTGATACATTACTTAAAATAGAAATTGGTCTGTAATTTGTGACAGAAGTCAAATCCCCACCTTTATACAAAGGCAAAACAACTGCTTCCTTCTAACGTTGAGGAAATATCCCAAGGCTTAGACTTAAGTTTTCAATATGTGCAATAGGCTTGCACAACTTATATTTATTATCTTTTAATAATACTGTACGTATCTTGTCAGGACCTACAGTATTTGAGTTTCTCATTTAAGATATAATTGTAATTATATCAGAGTCTGTGACTGGTTCTAAAAATATAGATTTACAATTTAATTTTGAGTTTACATAATTATTTGTAACAACATGTTTAGAAGTATCTTTTGATATCGCTGGAGCCATATTATTCCCTACATTTGTGAAGTACAGTGAACCATTGATAACTTGGACTAAAAGGGGGAGAAGCTGTCAGAGTTACGATTTGTCCGTGTTATCGAGGCGCATCTTGGAAGGAGGGGTAATCAGTCATTAATCACAAGAAACGTGGGGCAATCGGTATGCTATCATTTCAACAAGCAAATTAACAGGAGGGGATAGTGGGGAAACTACTATCACTGTAACGTGGAGAACTATAAAAGAATGAATGTCAAACAACCTGGGCCGGCAGATTCTCTTATATTAATTTTTATGCTACTTCTGGCTGATCTTTTTTTATCTGTTCTAGAAGCTAGAACCAAGGCACCCTCAACCCCCTCTCTCGTCTGGCTGGCGACAGTCTAAGTGCGTGCGTGCGTGTGTGAGAGAGATAAGCCAGGGTGGTAGAGCGCGAGCGGAAGTAGTCAAGGTCAACCGGTACAGTCTCAACAGTAATAAAAACACCGCATGTGACCACACACAACTCACGAGATGTTTATGTGAAAAATTGCTCAACATCAGCATGTCACAGTGTCTGCAGCCAGATGCTAGTTTCCTATGAGAAATTGTTTTTTCCCAGGGCCTCTTTGGTAGAATACAAGGCCAGGAGAAACTAAATCTCAGTCTACCTATCCTCCTTTTTTTTTGTTTAGTTGAAGTCTACGGCAGTGGTAGAAGTGATAATGTGCACTTGTAGGCCGCCCTTCATACTATCTTATTTTGGCTGCGTCGTCATAGATCAGTAATGTCTTTACACACACTTTACACTTAAAATAAATTTCACAGATACCATCAACATTAACGGAAACTCAATAAAAGCCCATTCATTTCAATCATTTAACTTTTTCAAAAGCGAGGCCTTCTAGAATGTGCGGCCCGGGGCAAAAGCCCCTTTCCACCCCCTTTTTTTATAATTTAATAAGCCCTGTTTTTTTCGATATCGCACCGGCCTCTAGCGTAGTGGGTTAGGCGCCAGTTTACAATGCGAGAGGCCCTGGGTTCGAATCCTTGCTCGGGCATGGATGTTGTGTTGTTCTTTCACCTCACTTCACCATCATTGGCTTGTAAGATGTCATTAAAGGGCCGTAAAACCCTCTCACCACCTTGCCTACATTGCACTGCAAACCAATGGCTTTTAATTATTTTTATAAATGTCCGGAACAAATTGTTTTGCAATCTTGAATTTATCGCACATATCAGAACAAAATTTATTTCCCTTTAGGTATCATTGTGACCTGTAGTTACCGTCCAATTCACCAGCATCATACTGAAATGTTTATTTATGATGCACGTATGTGTATGGCTCGCGCGGTGAAGAGGGAGGAAAGATAAAGAAGGGAGGTCTGCCTGCTGAGTTGCATCTCCACTCGCGTGCTTGCTAAGTTGCATCTCTACTTGCACGCATCACTAGCAAAATTTAACCACACGGAACTTGCCAGATATTTTACGGTGGGATTATTAAAGGCTACGTAGCGATGGGCAACTGCTTTTAAAGCTTAATACTGTTTTTTAAATAAAACGTGATGGATTTAAATGAGGCAGACACAATTTTCTTATGTTTTTTGACCAAAAAATAATTTCATTAAAATTCATTTTCTTTTTTGAAATTCTGTCCGAGTTATCCGAAGTTCGGGACATCAAGGTCCGAGTTATCGAAGGTTCACTGTATGTATTTAATGCATTAGCGGCCTCCTCAGCTTTTACGACTGCATTTATTGCATTTCCATCATTTATTAGAGTTTTTATATCAACGGTTTCTTTTTTAGATCCCGAGACGTCATTTATAGTTTTCCATATTTCCTTTGGATTACTTTGTGCTTCAGATATTTTAGTTCCATAATAAGTATCTTAAGCTATACATATTAATAAAGTTAATCTATTTCTGTAATTGCAGTAACAATTCTTAAGCACCTTATTAAAAGGTCGCTTATTTAGATTTTGTTTCATTTTGTCTCTTGTTCTGATAGACTAAATTAATTCTATTGTAATCCATGGTTTTAATCGTTTAAATGTCTTTTGTTTTGTGACATGTCTCACAAAATAATGATATCCTGGCAAAGAATGCCACTACTAATGGTTAAACATAAAAACTATTTATAGTGAGTAAAAGTAAAACAACTTCTTATGTCAAAGTAATGGTATCCATTTGACTACGAAATTTGTTAAAACAAAGCAAAGAACATAATTTAGATGAGGTAGCTTTATACTAAATAAAAAACTGTGACGTTACAAATTCAGTACCTGGTTTTCTCGTAGTGGTGGTTCATACTTGTGTTGAAGAGCAGCTTTTACCAGATACGTGATGGCCTCTACTCCCCACTGTCTCATTCGAATATGAGGATGCTGGCAGACCTCTAATAAGTGGTTGGTTAAAGGCCGCCATAAAACCTCTACTCTTGGCAAGTTCACTAAACCAGTTTCTAGTAATTTGGCAACTGCAAATAGTGATGGTTCCTGTACAAAATATGAAAAATTCTTAGTATGCTTATCAAATATTCATGTGAAAAATTGCTTCAACATTCACCCAAAATGAATACATTAAGAAGAAAACTTAAAAACAAAGAAAAAAAATTAACAGTGTGTAATAAATTGGTATAACCGGCATCATCAAAAAACAAAAACTTACATGTTTGCACTTGGGATGAATATATTTTACACAAAAATGTAAAAAAAAATTAATTTACCAAATTTAAATCTTACCTCCAGTAACACAAATTATATTTTAATAACCTTCTGCAAAGGAAATAAGGCAATGAAAATATCATAAAAAGTGCTCAAAACTTTTAAGGTATGCAGTACAATATTGATGTTTATTTTTTTTGCATTTGTTATCCTTACCTTACTACAAGATTTAAATACACCCTTCAAACTGTGTGACTGTTGGTCCAATGTTTATAATGTTTACTAGAAATTTTATTGGACTGTATATTTATTTTCCTCCACTACACAACAAAAGAAAATGACAGCTTAAGGACAAAACCTTGTTGAGAGTGACAGCACATTTACTCCATTTTATATTTTTAGGAGCAGCCTAAATTATGTTGAACCTTATTGAACCCCAGAAATACTATCCTGAAAGTCTAAATAAAAAAAGTTAAAAGATAATTTAAAACAAGGGTGTAGACGTAAAATAAGAAGTGCCATATACATACATAAATATATAAACATGTGTACATAATAAACTATGTTATATTTTTATCTTCAGACAACAAAACATGTGAAAAACAATGCATCAGATAAAAAAATGGAAAAAAAAGAGGTTCAATACTTTTTTAAAATGCTATCCAGCAATACCATTGTAGATCGCCCAAAGTTTGAAATCTTTATTGCAGAACTCACTTTCTATGGTTGGTGTTGAGGGAGAGAAGGGGGGAAGGAACTTTCGTGGTTACCATTTTTTTCTGTTGCGAGATAAATGGCATAATCAACGAAATAAAGTAAATACGAGAGTTAATATTGTTTTTACGGAGAATCCAAACATGCAAATACAAAATGAGAGTTCCTATTTAAGATTACAAAGCTATCCCCCTTCCCATGGGGGTCAGGCAGGAGGTCTACTATTGTATCACAGGATAGCATTCCCAAAAACACTGAACACACATCTTTCCGTTTCTTTTATTCAATGCATAGTTTTTAATTTACTCCATATCTTGACGCGTGCCCAAACACGCCCCTTCCCTTAGACCGTATGCCGCACTGGGAAACCCCCCATCGCCACCCGCGCAGAGAAAAGGGGATGGGAGAATGTGTGAAAAGGTTTTTGCGTGTGTTGTGTTTTCTTCAATGTACAGTAGAACCCTGATTTAACAAAATGCCAGGGACCCGAAAATGTTTACTCTGAATCAATGTTTTGTTAAATCAGACTTCATATTTCTTCACCCCTCTCCAAAAAAAAGTTAAATCCTTGAGCATGTTTCGTCGGAATTCAAGGTAATTTTAAAAATGTCTGTTGGCTCAAAACAATAACAAAACACATTTACTGTCAACAGACAAACCATAGCCGTGAAAAGAAACAAAATTGGTGATAAAAACTTCAAAAACTTCAAGTGGAACGCTTGGCGAGTGTGCGCATAGTTGAGGTAGGCCGGCCTTGCACACCATCAACATGTGAGAATTGATGACTAACAGTGCCGAGCCATTTATTTTTCCGTCTCCCTCCCGCCCACTTCTCCAACAAAATTCAGCAAACTCCCATGAAAAACCGGAAAAAAGAAACAATAAAAACTGAATTAAAAGTTTGTGAGAGAGCGGTAAAATAATAACTAAACACGCGCGGTGGCAGCCACTGTAACTTGTAGACAGCCGCGCCCGTGATGGTCTGCTCGCTAAAAATACTTTGCACTCTAGCATATTTTTAGCATCGGAGAAACAAATTATTAACGTTTACGGTAATAAATTCATTGTAAAAAGTCTGCAAAAATAATATTACGTACTTTCTTTATAAATTCACTGGTTTTATCACGGAAAATGAGAGGAAATAATCCAGCTGGACACCCCTGCATTCTATTGATAATAGCACTAATCTATAGAGCATGCTGCACTGCAGCGCATTCTAACGGAGACGTGAACCACTATCTGTGAATTAGTTCCAGCACTGTCCACCGCCGTGCTGTTGAGACTGGGTACCTAGATGAGGATCTACGCGTGTGCCTGCGCATGCATATCTCAAAATCCCTCCTGCTGCCAATGTTTTCAATGAATTTTAACAATTTTTTTTTTTGTTTCTTGATGGATGGTTTAAGATTTTCTATGGACAAATAAGTATATACTGCGGTCAGTGCTAGTTTTTTTAACAGACTTACATTACAATTAACATTCCATTTTACCAATGTCACTTAATTATCTAATACATTTTTTGTTATTTTTTTTTAAAGTTCCTAAAAATCCTTTCGTTAAATCGCTATTTTCGTTGTTCCCAAATTCGTTAAATTGGGGCTCTACCCTAATTGTAAATTTCAGTGTTTTTTTATTATGTACATTTCTCAAACGTCATTAATTTACACAAATACAGCAGTGCCTTGGATGCACAGAAAAAACATTTCCATTGCAATTCAAGTGTGTTATTGTCAACATGTTTTAATATTTTGTCTTTAATTTTTTAACTGCCATTATCTAATTACATAAGTGTTGCATCAGCTATCCAACATACTTGTATCCTTCTGCTTGAATGTGACGTAACAGGAAACGATAATCCAACATAAGACATTTCAGAATACTAATAATGTTTTGTGTTGTTTTTATTATTTTTCCAGAGTCAATTTTGTCTAGTGTAAATTTGTATCTGTTCTATAAAGTGTTCTTGTTTTTGAACTACTTTGTGCCGCGTGAAGTCAGCCCCCCTCACGGAGTTGGCTTGGCAACACAGACGCCACGTTGAGTCAGTCAGAGTCTGATACAAAAATGAGATAAGACGTTTCGTCTACCCCCGGGACCTTCAAAGTTTCACATCAAATTACTTAAGCTTTCAATAGTTTAGATTTTAGTTACCGGAACAATTTTGTTGTTGTTTGACCCGGGGCTCCTCCCCCCTGACAGCTGTTGCGTCCGTGGGCTTAAATTCACCTCTAAAGTTCACAGCCAGCCTAGTGCTGTTTTCTCGCGCATCCCACTGGAGGGGTTTATGTTCCAGGCCTGCTCAACTGGCATTGGCCTTCAGCAGATACCCGTTAAATGCTTATGATGAGTTAACTATAGAAACTCTCCACGTCTTTTATTTATATAGTGCTTGCTTACCCCGTACCCATTGCTGCATAGTGTAACTATTTGAGTGTGCTGCGGCGTGGATACTGGCCCCAAGAAGTCTCCGAAGAATCAATCGTTGGAGGGTACAACAATCCACCTGTATGTAGCCTGCCCCATGGTCGTCAGCCTGTCAACCCTTGGATAATCATCAAAGAGGTTCCTTCCCCAGCTTCCATGTACCCTTTTCCCCACTATCCATCTCATCTCAACTCTCCCTGCTAGCCGGTCCATCCCCTTAACTTTGGAACCTGCATCCCGTCCAACTCGCCTACGGAGTCAGTGTCATCACCTTTTATATGTTACCCCCAGCACCCCCTCATCATAATATTTCCTTAAATATGTCATAACATGCTAAAATATAAAAATAGCCGCCATAATTAAAACACAATGCACGACTAACGAAATACACAAAGTCAAGTCAGTATGCTAAAAAGTATATGTATAGTAAGCTTAATAAAATTAGAAAAAAATATTTCCTCAGATACGTTTATAAAAATTACTACCAATTTGACTATGAAGTGAACCAAAAAACCATTAAAACTAAAGTCAAATTTTGAAGCTGTATATGTGAACAATGATTATTAATAACAATCTGAAAAAAATTTCTTAGTTATGTCAAACAAAATAATGGCAGCATTTATGGAAATACAAAAACAGGATGAATAATATATAAAAAAGTCAAGACAGCTTGCTAATTTGTATAAGTGTATTAAATTTGATAAAATTCAGAAAAATATTTCCTGAGATATCATATGTTATGCTGAAAATACAAATATGGTCACTATTTGAAATATATGAAAACACATTGAACAAAATACAATAAAAAAATCAAGTCAACAAACTAAGAAGTATACGTGTACCAAGATTAATGAATTTTTCCAAAACTATTTCCTATGTAACATTATTCAAAAAACATGAAATGGTCACCTTTATGAAAATATGAACACACGATAAAAGAAATACACAAAAGTTAAATCAGCTTTGTAGATAGTAGTATATGCATACCAAGTTTATGAAAATTCCTGAAAACATTTCATCAGATATGTCATACTATGATAAACATAATAATGGCTACCGACTATGAACACAGAAATAATTAAATACACAAAAGCCAAATCAACTTTTTATATAGTATATGTATGCCACATTTAATGATTTTCTAAAAAAAATTTCCTTTATGTACAAGGTACTATGCTAAAAATATAAAAATTGCCACTATTTTGAAAATACAGACAAAGAATGAACATAGTAGAAAAAGTGACGTCACCTTTGTATGAAGTATATGAGTACAATGTTTGATGAAATGCTGAAAAAAATTACCTAAGATATGTAATACTACGCTGAAAATTGTAAAATGGCCACCATTCTGTAAACATGAATACAGGATGAATGAAATACACAAAAGTAAAGTCAAATTTGTATGTAGTATATGTGTAACAAGTTTGATTAAATTCTAAAATTAGTTTCTTAAATATCCAGCTTAATTATTGAAAAATTTTAAAATGACCAACATTTTGAAAATATGAGCAGGGTGTAAACCAAATTTATAGAAGCCAAGTCAGGTTACTAAATTCTATATGTGTACAAATTTTTATTTAATTCGGTCCACTGCTTCAAAGGTTTTTAGGGGAACACACACAGGCACATACACATACACACACACAGACAGGAAGGTGATCTCAAAAGCCTACTTTTCTCATAAGCTAATTTTTCCTTCGGAAAGGAGGCTAAAAATCCACCCACTATACACATATACGTATATATAGGCACAAACATGTACACATACACAATTATACTAAACAACATCAAAAACTTCAAAAGCATATTGGAAGTAATTTTATAAACATGTACAACACCCTCCAACAAAAACATTATTAAAAACTGTACACAACTTTGAAGACTGAGGTAAAAAATTACTTTATTGTACATATCATGGAAAGTAATTAAAATGGAACAGTGACCGTCAGGATAATGTTATCACAATAATAACATACTCACCAATGCAACCAACGGCTGGGAAAGATGTTGGGAAATGTTTAGACAACATCTTGGGTTCCGACTGTAAAGGGTTGTATAAGAGACTTACAGTTGGCCAAAGGAACATCAATGGGTTTGACAACATTGAGAGGAAGCCAGTTATCTTAGAGGTATTCTTGTGGTGAGTGTTTCGTCCATGATATTATCTGCACTGCAAGACTACAGCAATATTTATAGTTAAAAACAATTAGTATTGCATTTTGTTCTAAGTAGATGCATGAGTTTTTAAAATATCCATTCTCTTAATTTTGAGTATGAGCAAAATTTTGCCATGGAGAAAAATCAAAAGTAAATCTTGTGACACATTACATGTACGTTGTTCGTTGAATGTATATATACTGTGATGCCATTTTTTAAGTCTGTAAGATTCTTCTCATATAAGGTAACAAAGAAATTATTTCTGACTTTTGGAAGGCCTTTCAAAATTGAGTCTGTCAAGTTTTAAGCTAGACAATCTTATTGGTAGACCATGTGGCAAATTTAATCTAATGCTGCTGTATACCACTGAAATTAGCGTAGTTAGTTGTGAATATAAAATATTTGCATTGTTCCAACAGTTACCAGTGGCGGCGGAAGGTATACTTGTAGGACGAGGGGAGAGGAGGGCACAGGATCATTGACAGAAATTTATTTCAGAGTGGGTCCTGGGGTCCTCTCATGGGAAAATTTGGATATTGGTGTGCAAATTGATGCTATTTAAGTGGTTTTCGAGTTTAAATATTGAATATATAGCTGGCAGAAATTACAATATTTTTAAATATTAAAACTTAGGGTGGGTACAAATGCCTATACTGACGCTAACCTCTGTTCTAGGCTGTGGACAGTGTCCACTTGCCCCCTCTCTCCGTCATCCCTGGCAGTTACTGTACTTCACAGAGACTGATATAACATCTACTACAGTAGTATAGAAAACATAATTATTAGTATGCAGACTAAAACTCACCCTATTTGCATAAGCCAACTCCATTGCTTCATGAGACAATTTGCAAAGAGCATCTATAAGATGGTGCAAAGCCACATCATCAAGATACTGACTCGACTCAAACAGTCTGCTGAGCATTGCTGACAGAACTGGTAGGTCAGCCATCACTGCAGTGGTGATAACAGCATTTGTATCTGTTGGACTGCGGCCAATTTTCAAACTCCCTCCAGTGGAGGGTTTCAACCCCAAGATCCATACCAAATGCTGTGAAAAACAATAATGATACATAATGTTCAATTTTACGATGCCATTTCGCAACCATTATACTACTAATAGAATTGCTTGATAAATTACAAATAACTGGTAGTTTATCAGATCAAATTGAATAGTTATGAATGGTACTGATATGTACCACTTATTTTTTCTTTACTTAACGTGTAAACAAACGGACTATAGGCTTAGGCTAATCAGAATTAATGGTGATACAAACTTGCAACCGAATTCACTATCATAAGAACAACACAACAAAGAAAAATCAACTACTACATTCAATAACATGCATAGGCCTACATATACTGTTATTCAATGTAAAGTGAGCACATTTGATGCACTGTTTTTTTTTTTCTGTCAATCAACTTGTTGATGTAATCATAACATAGCAGTCTAAACAATAAACACATAGTAAACTTTTGCTGCACTCAAAGATAACATCACAGGCCACAAATATTTTCTTTCTATCCTCAATAAGATGGTTTTAGGTAGTGCTCATTTTACCATAAACAACCAATAAGTAATAATAAAGACTGCCATTACAAACTAAACTAAAAGCATATGTAAAAACATAAATAATACTATGGTTCCAACATTCTAAACATAGTTACTTTCTTAAAATTTAAGTATTGTGTTAAGTATTGATGTGTTCTATAATGATGGAGGAAAGGTATTAAATTAAATGTCTTATTTGAAACATGAACTGTCTGCTAACTTCCAAACTATAGACTCAATCATTCTATACAACTAATGTGAGAGATAATTAATATCTGTTCTTTATAAAATATATAGGTGTAAAACTTGTATGAATGGTCTACCTAATTTCTCTAACTCTGAAATGCAAGAAAAAAATTCTAAACAGAAGGTCTTTCAAAATTCATCTATATTTCAAACAAAACCACTCATCAAATAGTTTCCCCATTTGCATATATTCTGCAACCCAGATCTTGAACAATTTAGTTTGTTGTGGTTGAAACCCAGCTAATCAACAGTTGAGTTTGTTGTGGTTGAAAAGCAATACTCTTTGACAGCCTCTGGTTGACGTCATTTGAGCTAACAGCTGGATTACACTCCTCCATGCTGAAATCAACCAACACCTCCTTCACATAACACTCTTGATCGATCCATATCTTGCCAGCTGTACAATCCCCCCCAACTCTCATTCTAAGGACATACTTAGTAGCTTTTAAATCATTAATCTTGAAGAACTCAATTAATTAAGTTTTAATGGTATATTCTTCATTTGACCATCATTGCAGACAATGAGTAGATTGTAAACATAAACTGCTATGAAGACAACACTCACTTCAAATTTTTTAATATAATTCATATACTGGTCTGTTGTTGAAAGAGTGAATCCAAATTCTTCCAAAGCTCTATTTAACACCTTGATCCGTGCTTAAGCTTTTTTAAGACTGCTCTCACCATGTTAGATATTCAATTTATTGGTTATTTTTGAGAACTCTGAGGAGCAAAAAGTGATATATGCTACTATAGCTGAAAATCTTGTTTACAGGTATCTTGCATAAATAACTGAAGAGATTTGGTTGGATTAGAATTCTATTCATGTTGATCTCAGACTCACTGTGAACTAATTGCTTCATTATCAGCAAACACTACATTGCGACACTCAATATCACTAGTAGTTTTCCAACAAAGAAAGCCCACAAAAATGGACTCTTTGCATTTTCCAATGATTTGTCAACACCTTTGCTTAAGACTGTGTATAAGGATTTATACCCAAACACTTGCAGGTATCACAAGTTTGGTTTGAGACTCATTCTAGACTTCCTCTGTTTTGTTTCCTCTTCTTTTGTGGCTGGAGAACAGTTGTGTAAATAAGCTACTATTGTTTGCTGCTTTAGTTCAGAATGTGTAACGCAGCACTTACTCAATGAGAAATGTGCCAACGTGCCTTCTCTACAAGAGTTCAGTTTAGCTGCTCTGCTACCCTATTCCACTTAGGTGTATAGAGGCAAATGGTTTGATGCTGGATTCCCAGATCCCTCAAGATCATCAGTACTTCAGTGTTGACTTATTCACCCAAGTGCCTGTACACAATAACTAGCTCTTCTACTTTGTTTGTCTTTCAATGAAGGCTTGAAAATCCTTGACTGTTTTACTGGTCTCCTTTGTACACGTAAAGAAGTAGACAAATATCATTCTACAGTATTAATCTACATGCGTGAAGAAATAGCATGACCCTCCAATAGACTATTCTACTAATGGACAACAAATATCCAAGTGCACTAACTGAAGTGGTTCACATGTCCTCGATCCCTAAATGCTTGAATGGAAGCCTTAATTGTTTACCATTTACACATGTAGTACAGGAGCACTGTCCATCCTCGGAATGCCAAACCCATTGCAGAGTCATATTTCACAGCAGATTGGCTTAAAGATCAGGCACATAGAGTACTTCCTCAATTTTAACAGTATCTACCTTTCCTGTATCTACCTTTAGAGTACATCTCCTTTGCAGTTGGCAGGTAGTCAGTTGTTCTCAGCCATCACAATTTGATCATTTGTTTCCTTGTGAGTCTCACATCCAGTTGAGTCGTCTAGTAAGATGTGCCTCTGCCCACTGTCTGTGTACTACTCCTTGGTATTTGTGTTTCCAGCTGCAAAAAAGAACAGCATTCAAAAAGGCAGTAACAGGTGCACATATGTTACAGGCTCTTCTGCTCTGAATATCTTAATCGTTCAGTTCAATTAACTGAGGTCAATTTTGCACAATGTAAGCACGACTATTACAGTCCTAGCAATGGGACCATTGTTAAAGTTCCTACTTCTTTGGAGGTGAAGAAGCTTAACTCTTGATCAGGCACCAAGGGGCTTCTGTGCAGCATCTTTGACATCTTGCAACACTTTAGTTTTGAGAGAATCTCCGGTACTATATTTTCCTAACCTTTTTAGGTCAAACTTCGTATCTTATTTTTTTTTGCTCACAACATATTCTAGATAGGAAGTTCACATTGCTAACTGCCAAGTATTGCAGTTATTGTATCTGACCAACTTTTCAGTTGGTGTCTGTGAGCTATGAACAGGTCTTGCTGTCACATCAAAAGAAGTGACGTCTTCTTTGTCTCCGGCAAACTTATTAATTGCCCTTTCATTATTGCTACAGAATTCATAACTGACTGTCGTTGAAAGCAGTTCATGCCCAAAATTCCTAACCTCACAAACACCTAAATTACTCATGAACAATCATTTCCTTACCTTGCATCACCAGTTTGTTTTGGGGATATAACGAAATAGCATCAGTATAACTTTCTTTACTCATAAGAAACCTCACTGTTGTAATAAAAGTCAAACAACAATCTTCGCTATCAACATTTAAAAAAGTGAAACAAATAGATTGAGCCTCCACTAAAGACAACACTACATCCTAGCCCACTGTACGGCCAATGGCACCATAACTTCAATCCTCAAACATCCCCCAAAACCTCGCCATTCCTGGCAGACAGTCCTATTTGCGTAGTGCAAGCGTGATGTGCAGGTATGGCCATCTGTTTAACTCCGAGACTTGAAGAGACACAAATTTGATTAAAACCAAAGATTATTAATGTAAAGTAAATTTAATAATTGATGATTTTCATATAGTATTATTTCACATCATCCAAAGCTCCATACTTGTACAGCTAATCACATTGCTTCTCTGCAACAGAACGAGAGCCACATAAGCCATGCACCAGTCTGGATCAGGTCACGTAAAGAGACAGCTGCAACGCACATGGTGGGTAAGGTAAGTTGGCTTTATGTCTCGTCAACAACGAGGTCATTACAGATGGTTACACGCAACTTCATTCAATTATAGGAAAAGGAAGCAGTCTTGACTTTTAACGAACCATACCAGCATTTGCCTGCAGCGATTTCGGCACACAGTGCGGAGTTAAAACTTTTGCAACCACTAACATTTAGTTTACAATAGTTTGTAATTTATTGGAACCCTTCAGGTATCATCCTCACCAGCACATAGTTAAGTACAGAAAATCTTCAATTTACATTGGAGTTACATTCCTGAAAATGGTGATGAAAATAGGAATGATGCAAATTGAGTCGTCAGACCAGCCATCCATGGCCTACAACCAAACATGTTAGTCGGCCAACTGGCAGCGCGTACACACAGACATACCACCCCACCATGTGTGTTTATCTTTGATTAACAGTGAAATTACAATGAGGGAAACAAATCCAACTGTCTACAAGCTTTTTGGCATAATCATTATTAATGTTTTTATTACAATTTTAGTAAAAAACAGTGAGATATTGCAGTAAAATTAATTGATTTTAGCTGTCTGAAACAAAAAAAGTTATGAGTAGTAAGGAAATCTTGATTCAATGACAAATATGTTTTTCCATTAAAAATGTTATACATTACAAAATATAGGGATTTGAGAACAAACATAAATTTTTGATATAAGCCCACTAAAAACATTTAACAGCTGCATTTGAGAAAAAGTTGCTTAGATGCAAAACATACAGCCCAAAAATATATATAAAAAAAAAATTGAAGCATAAAAAGTGGTCCAAATTGAAAAATAAAAAAATTCCTCATCACCCTTTTCTCTACATCACAAATTCTTATTTTTGTACCTTTTTTCTTGATATTTTGAGTGTTGTTTACAATATAAAGGTCCAGACTTTGAAATATTGATGTAACATGCTCCCTTCTTCAAACCTTTTGAAAAGGCATATGTACATATGTTTTCCAGTATTTCATGTTCAATGTTGCTATCCACTTTATCAAAAACATTAGATTCTTCTTTATCAACAGATGTGTGTTCAAGATCTACTTGGGGGCACGGTGGCCAAGAGGTCAGATCTTTCGCATTCCACCAAGGCAATCCGGGTTAGATTCTCAGTGGGGTCAGTCCCAGGATTTTCGCATGTGGGAATCATGCTGGATAGTGCCGCTAGTCGGCGGGTTTTCTTGGGGATCTCCTGTTTCCCCCGCCCATTCATTCCGGCATTGCTCCATACATATCACTCCAACTAGCACTAAAGACCTCAATGTTAAGCTCTGACCAAAATATCTTCACTTACTCATTATAGATCTACATAACAATTAAAAATCCAAAAAAATTTTCACTCTATGTATGTAATTAATTAATTTTTAGCCTCAAAATATTTTTCGATAAATTTGAATTGACCAATGACTATTTCTATAACAAAATTCTATTTCAAATTTGTGAGTATTTTTACATGGATATAAAAAAAAATTATTTTGCAAACTGAATCTGTGGTAAATAATTAGAATTTTACATCTTCCCAAATTTTCAATTTCGTACCTCTTTTATTGACAGCTATTGTGATACTGAAATAAACTCTTTTCTCCAACAAAAGAGTTTACTAAATGAAAATTATAATTATTAAAATTTTTGCCTAAGATTTCTAGTACTTGTTCAATTTGATGAATAAAAAAAAGAAAGATTTGTTAATATATTATAAATGTTAAAAAAGAAGCAAAATAACTGTCCTGAAAAAAAATCCATACCACCATGGAAAAGACAAACCAGTAAAATTTTTGTTTGACAAAACATTTTATTTTAGTGTTTATAAAAATAAATAGAATAAAAAAAATAACAAAGAGTAAACCTAATTGGTGGCACTAAATATAAATAGTTATTTTAAGAATGCAGGGGAAAAATATAAGTTTATAAGAATTGTTTTTTTATGATAAAGAAAAAACTCTGAGAAAAACAAATTCAATGTAAATGTAATAATATTATAAACCACCTCTCAAATAAAAACATTTAATAAACAAAGTACATAAAAAAGGTACAGTGAAACGTGGCATTTGCAACCATAAATACAAACTATCTCTAAAAAAAGTCAGTTCGAAATGCAGATTACATAAGGAACTTAGACCAGTACCTTAAAAAAATCCAAGGATTAGACTACAAGAACACAATGTAAAGTATGAAATTTGTTGTCACTATAATAAACCATCTCTCATAAATAGTCATTTGAGAAGCAAATTACATAAAGTTCCTACAACATCAACCAAGAAAATTCCAAGAGAACAACCTCAAGAACTCAAAGTTAACTGTGAAATTTGTGGTCATGACCATAAACCCTTCCTTATAAATTGTTACTTGAGAAGCAGACTATATAAAGGCCTCAAACCATCTACTAAAAAATTCCAAAGGAAAAGCTACAAGAACTTGATGTAAAATGTGGAATCTGTGGTCGAAATTATAAACCATCTCGCATAAGACACCATACAAAGTAATTTACACAATTTTACACCCGTTTTTAAAGTGGTAAAACAGAAACAGCATTCAAGGGTAGGTTGAAAACATATTATATTAATAATATAAATGGATACATAGGTCAGAGTTATTTTCTTAATAATATAAGACAAACAGTAATAAATAAAATAGAAAAATAAGTTTAAAAAAATTAAATTGAAAGTACACTTAATGCTTTCTGCAGGTTACAAGAAAGAATCTGGTGCTAATGTTGAATATCATGAAGAAAACTTACAAAACTAAGAACAAAATAATTTTGAAAACAACAAATCTAGAACATCACTATGGTAAAAGTATTTAAAAATTATGGTGGAAAGGAAATAATTTGAAGCTATAGGATCTCAGAGGGTACTTAACAGAATATTTGGACTTGAGATTCGAACAAGCAAATATAACCCGTTCAAAGGTGGTTCTTATGTTGAAATTCCAGAAAATTCAAAGCCAAACATGCAGTCATAAATATTAAGATCAATGATAAAAAATTCTTCTTATGGTCATTTCTTTCCAT
This sequence comes from Medauroidea extradentata, assembly GCA_003012365.1. NCBI lineage: Eukaryota > Metazoa > Arthropoda > Insecta > Phasmatodea > Phasmatidae > Medauroidea > Medauroidea extradentata. The sequence continues at coordinate 2,525 of PNEQ01002078.1, read as the reverse complement.
CTGCGCTTTATTTATCCTTCGTAAACTCATTCAGAAAGCGTCAAACATTACATAGCATATGAACATGAGTTTAATGATGAATTTAAAGGTTTAGAATTTCCAACAGAGTTGAATAAAATTCTAACATCTGAGAACAGAACAGAAATATCAATAAACTTCTATGGGTTTGAAGAGAAAGAAGACACAGAAAAAAAGAAAGACGGGATGAAGAATACTTTTTAACCATAGAAAACAGCAAAATATAAAACAGATAAACATGTTAGTCTCCTATATACAAAAAAAAATTAAATTAAAGACCACTATTTTTAGATAAAAAGTCATTTGAGACTTACTGGAACAAGAATTCTAAGAATGGACACAAAATATATCTTTGTGATAGGTGTTTGCAATACTTTTACTTTGAAATAAGATTAAAGGAACATGAAGATTGTAGTGAGCATAAGGCAGTTTGAGTAAATATGCTACTTGAAGGGAATAATATATCAAATGTAATATTTACAACCATTCTCTGAACGTTCCATTTGTTATAAATGCCGACTCTGAATATTTATTAACAATAGATACTTTTGAACAAAATCGAGACTAATTATATGCAAAACTGTATCAGAAACACTAACTGATTAGTTTTTGCTACTGTGTAAAATAAGAACATGGTGATTACATGTCCCCAGTAATTTACGATCTGCTGCATTTAGCATATTCGTGAAAATATTTATGAAAAAGACAAAAGCTACTGCCGAAATATATTAAAATGGTATATCTATGATAAAACAAACTGCAGAAGAAAAAAATAATTAGGAGCTACATATTGTCATATGTATGAGAAAACTTTTAGACAACGACCATGTAAGAGATCATGGTCATCACACTGGTAAATTTCGTGGTGCAGCTGATAAAAGATGTAATTTAGCTTACACAAATCCAGGATTTGTTTCTTTATACATACATAATCAATCTGGATATGACACACAATTGCTCCTACGAGATTTTGCCGCAGGTGAAAATGAACTCAATTTAATTAAAAACAATGAAGAAAAATTTCTTTATTTTACCAAACATGTAACCAATGGTGTGAATTTAAGATTTATTGACACATTACAGTTTATGACATCCAGTATTGATACGCTTTCTCGTAATCTTTCTAAAGAATAATTTTCAAGAAACATTCAAGTATTCCAAATTGACTTGGTTGTAAGAAAATATGTTTATTCACGTGATTACATGGATAACGTTGAAATATTTAATTAAACATTACTGCTACCCAAAGAATCTTTTTGCAAGAAGCTTAATAAGTGTGATATTTCTGACAAAGATAATGAATTTGCATGAAATTTGTGGGAATCTTTTAATATCCAATACCTAGGAGAATACACAGAGTTCTACAACAAAACTGATGTATTAATTTAAGCAGACATACTCAATAATTGTGTGTCATCTACAACCAGCTATTTTGTCATTTAATTGTTTTGTTGTGTGTGTTGCAATTATTTTTTGTCTGCTGTTTCGCAGTTATTGATGGAATTTCTTTTGTGGAATAAACTGAGTTACTTTATTCTTTGTTTCTTGGTTTGTTTTTTGGTGCCTGGGTGTTAATTTGCGTTCATTTATTCTCTTGTAACTCAACGACTGAATTCCTTGTAGAATTGTATATGTTCACCTATGTTGACCGGTTGCAAACAAAGTGGTGTATTTGTCTATCTGTGTGTATTCTCTTGTTTTCAGTGACACACCATTTGTTGCAATGGTGTACGTCCAAAATACTTCTTTAGTTTGTAACTTGCCCCTTTGCAAGAATCATTAAAAAATAATATCATTGTTAGGACTGCGAAAGAAAGTCATCTTGTTGCTACCCTTCAAATATGTATAATTGCAAACTCTGATAAATCCAAATAGATATTTTTAATGGGTAGATAACTTAATTATGTTTATCCACTGCAAAAAAATATAATTTTTTTCACTCCATAATTTTTTATACACCAGTTCCGAAGACACGATTTCGGTGACAGCACTTTATGGCTAATGTTGTATTTGGTCGTGCGGCATAGTTTTGGCAGGCGATCGGGTGTCGTGTAATCATGGAGTCGTTCAAACCACCATTAGCGCTGTCTCTGGATGGGAACTTGTGTGAAAACTTCAGAAAATTCAAGCAGAGTTTCGACATTTTCATACTGGCTACGGGTTACAACTCTAAATCATCAGATGTTAAGGTAGCAATGTGGTTGAACCTCGTTGGCAAAGAAGCAGTTGAACTCTACAATACCTTTGACCTATCAGATGCAGACAGAAAAGATTTTGAAAAGGTATCAATTGTGTTTGAAAACGGGTTCACGCCATTTACCCGAAAACCGTTTTCCCGAAAGCGTCGGGTAAACGACTTTCGGGAGAGTGAATTTCGGGAATATGAATTTTAGGAAAAACTACTTTCGGTAAAACGACTATTTGCGAAAATAATTTTCGGTAAAACGACTTTCAGTGAAGTTGAAGGTGATGCTGAAAAATTCGGTGAAATGACTTTCGGTGAAACG
>PNEQ01002077.1:13007-25964 GCA_003012365.1 Medauroidea extradentata | reverse complement strand
ATTTTTTATTTAACATAAACATATTTTGTAACGGGTTTTAAATGCTACAGGCCATAGACAGTAACGCGTAGTTTTGATATGATTTTTTTCATTTCATTATGTTAACTGGTTTTCAAGTTTTGTATGAAGTAAAAATACGCAAATTTTTACTTTGAAGTGCCATTACGGGAAAACTAGATGAGCTAATTTTTTTCCGTTAGAGGTATATATACTCTCAAGTAATGTGTACAAAACTAACACTATTTCATACAAATATAAAATTATGTTTTTTCCCCACTTGAACAACCTTAATTAAGTGCATGTGTTGGCCATCCTGAGTGTACCTGTTCGTTAACGTCTGTGGAACGCTTCCTCACGTCATCTATGATAGTGCAAAAACGTAAACAAATGCGGTATTTTTCTTGCAGTTTCCTTTCAGTTTGTTTACTAAAAAAATCTCATACATTATTGTAATCAGAAAAGAGGGCTGTATATGAAGCTAAACACTGTTGAAAGCACAATGATTAACTACGGAAACGTAGCCAGCTTTCACTTGGGTTGAAAAGGTGTGGGGGACATAAAGGTCCCAATTCTATTTTTAGAATGACGTGCGCTTGAGTTAGGGAGGGAAGCGTGATGTCCATGCAGAAGCATGACTCCCGGTTGTCACAAATTTATTTTGCAATTTTTTATAGAAATCTTAACACTAAGTTAATATAAAACATCACTTCACCTGCTCTTTCATACCTGATACTTCTCGATTGATAAAAAATGTTTTGTAGAACGTGTGTATTTTGAATTATTAGGTTTTCTTGCAAGTGACGTTAAATGTAAATAAATATACGTGACAGTGCCAGGCAGCTTGCAGGGGCGGGGGAAGCGATGGGTGGACATTAACTGTACATCCGGCTGTGAAGATAACAAATATGTACTGTACCTACTGTCTGCACACGGTCACGTACATTGCCTCAAGCCTGCTTCACGTGGTCACGAATCTCGCTGCAAGCCTGCTTCACACGACTCACCATACATGTTTCTACTCCTAAAATTCACATTTTTCATGGAATTTTTTTGCGATTTTTTTATACGAGTCCTCAAAAAGACTTAGCTATTTCCTTGTTCGCTACGACGGGATTCTACTGTATATGTGTTACGAAGACATACATAATATAATTTAAGTACAGTGGAATTCCGATTACTTAGAGTATGAGTTGTTATGAGGCGTTCGTAATTAAGAGTGTTTTGTAATGCAGTCAGTTTGTGTATGCAGTTTATTGTTTAAATGTTCGGTATTTACAAGTGGTATCGTCATGTGTACGTTCGTAAATACGAGAGATTCACAAGAAACAATCAACAACATACTGCGCAAATTGATTTGTTTTAAATTTTCGAGTAAACAATAAATACATGCACACTTGATAATCATCGTTCATCGGCTTAGCGTGGCAGAGTGAACAACGCGAGATAATGCAAGTAGCAACGGTGTGAATGTTGCATTTGGTAACGCTGCAGTGACTTGCTCGACCTCAATTGTTATCGACACCATCTTGGTACAGCACGAAAGCGAATGTGGCCCGTAGACTGAGGCTGTGAGTCAATTCAAAGAGTACTCTGTTGAGAGAGTGCTCTTTCACACAAGAGAGAACTCTTGTTTGCTCTCTCGTGTTCTCTCTCTTTACAATTGGGAAGACGCTCTTTCGTATTTGTAAACAAATGATGCAAAGGTTACATTGCGTACATTATATTAATACAAGTTATAGACATATTAAATACACTTGTGAACTATTCAAATAATAATTTTTTAACTGTGAACTGTTCAAATAATACTTTTTTAACATACTGGCGCTGTATTTCATGCAGGAATAGCTGTTAATAGGCGATGCCAAAATTTTTTATTTTGTCTATTTAAAGGCATATTACGGCTGAAAATGTTGACCAAATTACTCGCGATGGTAACTGTTTATTGGAAACAATTATTTTTGTATAAATGATGACAGATTTGCAATATATGTTGCACGTTTCTTCAGTAACCTCGAACCATAGTTGAAATAAAGATGGCGTACACGAGAGAGAGCGAGAGTAAATACCTGTTGAGCACAGTATTACTTTTTTCTCAGATAATGCAGCAGTAATGGTCGGTAGCAAAAATGGTGTTATAGCCATATTAAAAGAAACATTTTTTTTTTTCTCCATTGGTTGTATTTGTCAGTTGGTAAACTTAGGTGCAGAAAATGCTATCTTTGGTCTGCCTGTGAAAATTAATGAGATTCTTTTTGACATATACAGTGGAATCTCACTATAACAACAGTGAATGGCAACAAAAACTGTCTTTATAGCGGATTGTTGTTATATCCAAATAATTTTACATGTATTATGGAGAGATGGTGCATTATAAAGCTGTTGTTATAGGACAGATAATGTTATATACCATACTCTTTATAACGAGATTTCACTGTATTATTATTTAGAAAAGAGCTCAAAGAGAAAAGATAGGTTGCAGAAATTCCAAAGTCTCCATGATACAGAAGCCAAGAAAATCCTCAAACATGTCTGCATGAGGTGGCTCTCTCTTGGGGTAAGGTGGCTCTCTCTTGGAGTAATTTTGCTCCGAGTTTTTGAGGAATGGGCTCCTTTTAGTTTTTTTTTAAAGTAGTTCAACAAAAACAACAGAAAACTTTATCTTTGAGTCTTGGCTCTTACAAAATTCATAAGTTGCAGTCATCAGCCAGATCAGACACTGATGAAGCAGGTCAGAATAATTTGAGTGTGATGAGAAAGTCAGATTCTGCAACAATTTCCAGTTACAAGAAAATTGGGTTAACATCTGTGAATGATGATGTACCAATTTTGAAAAATGCAAGTTCTTTAGTAAATCGTGAAGAAAAGCTATTTGTTTCTTTCATCCGAATTGAACAGGGTGTTTGGTGCATTTCTGTTGAGTGTTCTCCCAACATTTGAAAAAGTGAATATACAGTCAAACCTCTTTAATACAAACCTGAACGGACCAAAATTTGTGCTGTTTGTAATAATGAGGTTTGTATTAACAGGTGTTTACAAAAATACAACAAATTTTGTAAATGATTTTGCAGGCTATTTATCCCCAAAATACAAACATTCTCATCACCCTAATGGCTACATTTAACAACATGATATTACATTGTTTTATGCTTAAAGAATAATTTTATGGAGCATTAAAGGTAATATTCAATTTCTCATCTCATTCCAACGGGAAAGAAAACCATTTTGTATTACTGAGAACTTTGTATTATCAGGGTTTGTATTAACGAGATTCCACTGTAGTTCTTCAGCCAGCATCTCCACACACACATGTTTTAAGAGAACTGTTGTTAGATTTTTTGACGTCATTGATATCAGATTATAGTAAAACCTCATAACGACCACCTTTCTATAACGACCAGTTTTTGGGAAATCGTGTTTTTTTTTTTTATGTTTTTTTATTTCAAATTTCAAGGAAATCTGCAAAAAAAATAGGTTTTTGTGCACCGTGTTGCGTTTCTAGTGGCGAGAACTGTACTGCAAGCGGTGACTCATCCTTCCTCTCTCCAGCCGTAACGGTACTTTTATCTTCCTTTCCCCTCGCGTAAATACCCGGCACACTCGGCATTATCCACCTTTGTTCACGTGCCAGTGTTCTCTCGGCCGCTGTTAGATACGCAACACGCTCTCTGTTTGCTCTATTAACAACTTTATTGCGCGACTTTCGGGTTTCTCTTGGTTTTTTACGATTTATGGCGATTTATTACGCTTATTTTCACGATTTCAATTTGTAATTTATTTGGTTTGAGTTTGTGAACGAAAATTTACGACCCACGCAGTTCTTTTGGCTTTCGATTTGGTTACGATTATGTTTGATTTTGTGAACGATTGTTGACGACCCATACATTTTTTAAAACTTCATACGGACTTTCGATATTTCCATAATGAGTGGAAAGAGAGTCGGCTTGTTTCTGAAGTATGAAATAATCAAGGAAGTGGAATAGACACAGGATCCGAAGTCCGAGATTGCCCGGGAGTTCGGCATCCCTAAATCAACATTGTTTACAATCTTAAAAATGGTGGCCGAGACGCAATGCAAACGTAAAAAAACTCTTTTAAGTCGTAAGATGCATGCCAATTTGGAGGAAGCTGTGCTGGAATGGTTTGGCCAACTTAGAGCACAAAACTTGCCTGTAAGCGGAGGACTTTTTTAAAAAATAGGAAACAGTTGTTCGTCCCTTTAATGTGTCAGACTTTCTTTTATTGTGTGTTTGTTTAGTGTCCCGTCAACGGACGCAGTGATAATAGTAAACGTATGATCTGCCTAATTTAATTTATTACGTTTGTTGGATATTATATCTGGTAATTTTCATACTAGGGTACTTGTTGTTTTTTCATGATTTTTTTCCCTTGTTTACTCTTTAATAAATTTAAAAGTTTGCTCGTACTACAGCTATGACTATGCTGTTAACTAATTAATAGTACATCTTTAGTAGAGTGGGGGCCATTTCGCTACATTTTCTTTGTCCTGAACGAAATATTTTACGCTTTTGACATGTAAGTTTAATATTTTAAGTGAGTGATAACGTTACCTCACAGTGCACGCCCGTGATTATCTTTCTGTCGATCTCAAGGCAGAGCAAGCTGATGCGCTGAAGAGGACAGCTGCTGTGGCTGTGGTATTGATCAGTGTATGCGCGCAGCCATCTGACACTCACCTCCCCCTTGCCCCTACATCATGGTCTATCCTCCCGGCCGGCCGACTCGGCCGAGCCCTAACGGCTGGCCGATAACAAGCAAGCGGTGGCGTGGCACGTAACCTCACAGCGCGTGACTTTCTAAGCGTACACTGCGTAAAAGAAAAGCCCCGAGAGTAGAATACACTATCGCCTTTTCTTTACAAGACGCCTGGTCATAAATTTTGTTTATAGCTTAGTTTAGAGGTGCCAACTACTACGGATTATCCGTATTTTATACGAATAACGATGGTTTACTACGGAAGTACGGATTCTTTTGATAAACTACGGATTTATTAGCTTCCGCCCGACTATATATGAAAAGGCATGTTCCATTTTAAATGCATATATTTCGGTTCGTAGCTGTGTGGATTGTATGACGCACTATTTCTTTACCCACGCTCCGGCACACAAACATTGTTTTGTTTCTCGCGTTTTTAGTTTGCCGAAACCATATTTTGGTGATGGTAGCGTATTTACAAATTAGTGTGTTTACACTTTGTGAGGCACGCGTCGGAATGTTCTAGTATGTCGTATGTATCTTATACAATCGATTGTTCTTATTGCCGCAGTCTTCCGACGTATCGATTAGTTGTTGATGTTGACTCATGCAGTCGAATCTGTGGTCGAATCGAGTCGTGCGTGGTTGCTTCTTCTGCTGATCGGCCATATCGGAAACTTATCCATGCTGTCGTAGTTTAACGAAATGTTGATTTGACTGTTTAAATTCGAGTATGAGTTTTAAACCTAAGAGTGTTGATAAATATTGTTCAGAATATTCACAGTTGTGGACAGGTTTAAGTGCTTCAAGAGTATCTCAACAACACGTGTTTTGTGAATTCTGATTTAAGTGTAAACCCGATGGCAAAGACGCCACTGTCGATACATAGTTACGTTAAAAACACGTTTAGCATTTTCGAAGTAAGAAATTTCGAGGAAAAAATATATTAATATTTAGTGATGCTGTAGATCCAACAACAATTGCCGAAGTTACCGACGAACAGGTAATGTGATTGTGTATAGGCCTACACATTTAAAGGCCGTGCTAGAATCGCCGTAAGAAATAACCGTAAAATTTGAATTTTGTACACACATTTTTAGTGGCACATGCTTTAACACACCGTACCGCTGCTTAGCAGTCGTAAGAGGGATGGAACTGTGTGAATTTCTTACGGTGCGGTTACGGTTATTTCTATACGACTTTTATGGTCAATGTAGCATGGGCTTAAGTTAATACGTTCACTATGGAAAAATACTGAAAAATACGGATTTTTTGCAAAATTACTACTGAAAGCTTTGGTAAAAGGTTGGCACCTCTGACACTGTGCCAGGAGTTGCCGAGTGTCGTGTCGAACTACAGCTGTGCCAAGCAGCACCAAACCAGCATTGCTCGCATGATGTGTTTCGCACTCCAACTTGTTTATCTAGTGTATGTCAAGCTCTTCTGATCAATTGTCTGTCGGGAAGAAGAATTGAGGCAAAAACCTGAGAGGTGAAACGTCCGTAAAACTCTGTCATTTCATTCCCGTGCCCCTTTTCCCCTGTCCCTTCCCCTTTCTCTTGCTTCCTCCCCTTTTGACAGTTGTTAGAAGTTGACTTAAACATGAAAGCATTTACAAAAATAAGGTGGTAGATAATCAGGTATAAATTTTAAATGTTGTGTATCATGGTCTTAAAAATTCTATTGCTAACTGTTTCAACATTTGTGTGTAAGCCAACAATAGCAAACATAACTTCATACCTGCCAACTTTTACGGATTTCGGGAAGTTTGACAATATTATGTGTACATTTCTGCCATTATTTACACATGAATAGCGGACAAATATGTTTTGGGCAAGCGTACCAACATGAAACGTGTACAGTGTTTCTCTCTGCTATTATGCATAAACATTTGCAAAATCAGTTTTTTTACTGTGGATTCAGCACTTGGTCGCAATGAACACTACAGGCACCAATAAAAAAATTTGGTGTGTATTTTGTTCTCGGTTTCTTATTGGCGTATTTTATAGCTGATAGCCAGTCTGCGGTTTTCTTGTACGGGCTGTTACAAGATGGCAATGTGCGTGGTGTTAGGAGTTTATTAACCGACGAGTGTGTTTCTTGTCTAAGTGGGCACTTTTTTATGTTCTTGGAAGCTGAATTAACTTCTGTAATTAATACGACTTATAATTGCTGTGTAATACGAAAAAATTTTCAGGTTGGAAAGGAGCATTGCGCGTGTGTTTATGCCGTCGCAAACTTGATTAAAACAATGATTTTCTTGTATACGGACAATAATAATATTTTTATATGATATAAACGAAAACGAACTGTTCATAATTACTACTAGCCTTATTTTTGCGCTGCATTTATTAGTAATTTTTGGAAGATGGTACGAAACACCTAACTGTGACTACAGAATCGCGAACGACCGGGAAAATTCAACGAATTTGAGACGCCTGTGGAGAAGTCGGGGAATTAAAAAAAACTGTAATTTCAAAATTTTGTATACGAACATTTTCGCAGGTGGTATTAACACAACGTACTATTTTCTTGGTACATACACCAATTTTCAACTTCCATAATATACAGTAAAACCCTGTTAAGACGTTTTTGAAGGGACTTTATGCCACAAACTTCTTAGCTGGGAAAACATCTTAAATGGGAAAACTGATCTTAAATCTTAGTCATTGATGTTGTAGGTGCAGCCTATATTAAATTTTATTTCGGAGTCGCAAGGACAATTTGATGTACAGTAAAATCCCTTATTTACACTTTTCAGGGGGACAGAGCAAAAAGTATAAATAGTTGGAAGGGTAAATTAAGGGAAATCTCGTAGAACTCATTCAGCTTACCTTGTAACGTAATACAGTACAAATAAATAATCGAGTCAACTTTACATGCTAAAAGATTTAATACCCAATAACACAAATAACCGCATACATAGGATTGTACAAACACGAAGTTACACTTAATGTCCCCTTCCTTCAACCAAATATACCCATTACGTCTCATTAAGGAGACCACACAATTGTCTACATAGCAACTAAATGACCAATGTCGAATATAACTGCACCAACAGCGTACCGATACAAAAGTTTGAATGCCTAAACCCTACAAACAAAATATATTATGAGAGCAGTACTACCCCGAACGCCCAAAAGAAAACGGAAAAATTCACAGTCCAAAAAAGTTCTGAAACAAAATGCGTAGGAGGCCTCCGAAAGAAAACGACGAAGGTTAAATGCTCAGAGATAAATGTTATAGTGTCTGATGTACTTCCGTGAAGGAAATCGATCGCTGTAAAGTATCTTCCTCCGCGGCACTGCAAATACATTTACTCTTCTTACCTTGCTCGTCGTCCAGGAAGGATACCAACCACCGTTTGTTTCGGAGTTGTACCAGACTTATGTCACTGCAATCCAAACAGACACGCCTCTCCCGAGACGGCGAAGCCTTCTATCTGCCAGGAAACGAGACAATCCCAGGTAGAAAAACGTTCCTTTTTTCTTCATTAACACCCACAGGGTTGGTCTTTGCACTGAATACTTAGGCAATGCCAACGCATAGACCTTCTGCCTCGGCCGCTCGTTGAAACACATCTGAACCCCACAACCCCCCCCCCCCCCCCCCCCCCTTCCTTTCCCCCCCCCCCCCCCCCCCCCCCCCCCCCCCCCCCCCCCCCCCCCCCCCCCCCCCCCCCCCCCCCCCCCGTCCTTTCATTTCCCGTCGCCCCACCCGTCATCCAACTCGCTGTTCCCCTACCTCCCCTTTTCACCAGATGGACACCAGTTCGAAGTTAAGTAGAGGGGAAGGTGGGAGCAGAGACCACACAGTCCAAAGGGACAAAAAATACACTAGGGCACCAGCAAACCCATAAACAGGCAGTCAAAGGGCACAGTCTATGTAAAAGAATGTTGCTTTGAGTGAAATTTGTTTTTATTGTTATTATTATTTGTGAAGTTCAATAACTTTCTGAAATTGTAAATATGTAAAAATTTTTATTTTAAGTTTGATAAACGTGCACAAACCAGTCGAAACATGATAGTGATAAATTCTGACATAAACTTGCGGTGTGCAATTTACTTTGAAATTTAACATCTAGTAGGTGTTTTACTATTTCTCTTCTTGAAAAGTGGCAAGTATGTAGGTAGGTTATCTCGTAGAGGTGATGCGGTCAAACAGTAATGTTTCTGAGCCTTATATACAAGAAATGGTGTGGCAGGGAGCACAATAAGTAAGGGTAAAAAGTTTAAAAGTCACCAATGGCTGGCTTCCTGTATTTAAAAGCCATTGTAAAACTACCACGCTCAAGATATGTGGTGAAGAACTTGGCGTAACCCTGATGTTCTAGAAACCTTGGAACTTAAACTTGAAATGCTGTGTGTTATGTACAGTGCTCAAGACAGTTTGAATTCTTCATAATCTTGAAAATAAATAGCAGGTTTATTGTTTCCTTTTTGATTGCCTCCTTAATTTCCAGGATGTACTGAGAAGTCAAGAAAAGCTTTGTAGTTCATGTGAAATTCTATATTGAGTAGAAGTAAGTTATATGAAACCTCTATTTGTCAAACCCCCTTAAATGAAACATACTTTTTGGTCCCTTGTTTTGTTAGAGATTTTACTGAACATTCCTGTTTTTTTAAACCAGTCCTACCGTATTTACACTTTTACTTTGTTTTTCCTGTCTTAACTAGCGACAATCACAGATTTATGTATTAGATTATGGCAAATGTTAACAGCAATGTGATAAACTGTTATGCTGGCGTACTTGTATTATACACTAGACCCCCGATTTTACGAACCCTGGATTTAACGAAGGTAGCGATTCTACGAATACAATCTCAGGAACCCTCAAAAAATAACAAAATTATATGACAAAAAAATTGTAAGGAATTAAGTTGACAATGAATAAAACATACTGTATCTAATTCACAGCATTAAAATATGAATTTAAGAGTTGCAGTTATTACTCGGTAAGTCACAATATTAAAAATAAAACAAAAATAGCGAAAATCCGTAAAAAATAAAAGCAGCAGTGACAGTTTGAAAACCGCGCGGCGGCGGCGGCTGTGCCAAGCCGGCTGGCCTGTCTCCAACTACACTACGACGTATTAGGATCTATATTGAGGTCGCACTATAGACGCAAAGTTCCAGCGCATGCGCATATGCTTTTTTAACTATAGTACAGCCTCCTTCTAGGCTGTTTCACGACGTCTTATATCTCTCTCGTCTCGCGCCGAATGGTTATACTTTTTTACACGAACCCTATAAATAATAGCGTGATATTTTTCTTTATTGCGTTAACACTATACGTACTTAAAACAATTAACTTGGCGCGTAATTTGCTTAAACAATGCGTCACTGCGTGTCGTAAAACGTGCGTTTCACAAGAGGCCACAATAGCGCTACCTATTATCCAAGTATAGAAACATTTGTCTCCGGGTATCTCGAACTTGAAAAATAAATAGACGTTCGTGTATTACGTAATCCCGGAACTCCTAATTTATTTTTACCGCGTATACTGACTATGAAAGTGATTATTTTCAATCACTTATACATGTAATTCTCGACGATTTTAGGTAAGAACGTCACAAAATGGCGTCTTTGGAACAACGTCGGTATATGCTACGGTGCCGCTATCTATCTGTCATCTTGTGAACGTTCGTACAGTTGCGCTATCTGTCCGCTCTGCACGCTACTAGTATCTACGTTCTCGTACAATTCATCAACGACGAAGGAATGTTTTTACGTTAAGTTATATAAAACTTCGCAATGAATAAATACATCCGCTTATTCCTTCTTTCTTTGGTGAATAATTTACAAGGGTATTTTACTGGTAAGGAATGCCTACTTTTTTTTCTGCCATTAAACGCTACGCAAATCGGGCCATTCGCTCGTGAGAAGGCACTCCACAGCTCGGTTTTCTCTTTTTTTTTTTAGGACAAAGGTCGATCACATCTTGTTTACCGGTGTCCTTTTGATCGTAAGATATCTGCCTATATTTATGTTTCAACTATCACTTGCTATATTTTTCCGTTAAATGCTACGGGAGTCGGGTTATTCGCTCGAGAGAAGACACTCGGAATCTCGATTTTCTCATTTTTTTGGGACAAGGATCGGTCATATCTACCACTCAACAGTGTGACGTCTGGCTACTGATATCAATTTATGTTTACATTATTATGTTAATTAATTTCCCGCAAAACGCTACGGAAGTCGGGGCCTAGAGACACTTTGCAGAAAAAATGCAATTTTAAAATTTTCTGTTAAGTTAGAGTGTGGGGGGGGGGGGGCAAAAATAAGCTGCTATCGAATTTACGAAGGTAGCGATTTTACGAATGCGATGAGAGGAACCTTGAGTATTCGTAAAATCGGGGGTCTAGTGTATGTGATTTGGTACTAGGCTGCTAAATGCCATTTTGTTGACCTGAGGATACTGTCACGTTACAGTGCACTGTTTATGTGCAACTTCTATGAAGTTGCACTAAAATGCTCCGATTTACGTGATAGAACCACTGGATGTTCTCAATTTGTTTGAAGTTGCACCAAGATGTTTTCTTTGACGCGACGGCAGAACTGGCCAGTCGCAACTCGTACAGAGTTTGTTTACGTGACAGTGCTGCACGCACACTAACACTCAACTATGTTTATTGATGTAAGTGCATCTATAATTGCTTTGTTTACTGACTCTGGTAACATATTTTGTTGTAATTTTTGTAGTGATAAGAGTATTATTAATGCACAGTGGCAAAATAATTACCAATTTATTCCAAGCCAATTTTGTTACAGCATGCACAACAGAGCTAAAAAAAATTAGTATTTCCTAGTCATGAAAAATTTGACGTTTAAAAGTTGTATGGGAAGTCATACTGGGACATGTGTGTCCCGCAGTTGTACTATTTTCAACTAAATAAATTTTTACTTAAGGTTATTAAAATTTTTGTAAACAAAATACACTTCTTGGGTGTTGCTTTATTTGTTAACATTTGTTTTCAATAGTTTCATTGGTAAACCCAACTGAAAACCTGGTAAACCCAACCCAAAATCTGTGGGCTTTGTCGACCATTGTCAACCCTGGTTCTTAACATATAAGGAAGAAAGCCTTTTGCTATAATTTATTAGTGATAAAAAATTACAATTAAAAATTGCATAGTGATTCACGTTGAATTTGTTTGTGTAAAATTGTGTTTATGATGGTGTTTGCAGTCTCCTATCAAGGGCATCAACAACCCTTATGACCCTCACAACTATGATGACTTCTTCGCCCAGGAGTACGGTGGTTTTGGTGACCCAGAAAAGAGCATGAATGTCCGGGGAGGAATGGGGGGAGGACCCCCACCTCCAATGGCTGGTGGACGCGGAGGGCGTTTTGGTGGTGGAAACATGGGTCCAGGTCCTGGCCCAAGGCTTAGCCCACGCATGGGGTGAGTTGAAACCAATGGAAATTTCTTCTCTTTAACTTGTTTATTTACCTCTTTCCCTTCCTTCCTCTACCATCATTCAAGTATGTTAAAGTGGTTTTTAATTGTATATTGACATTGGTATTCTGTTAAAATGTGTGACTACAGTGAAATGTCATTTCATTGTTTTACATTTCCATTGGTTTCGTTGTATATATAATTTTTGTTGGTTTTGAAAAATTTTTCTATCAAAACAATGTTTTAAAAGTTTGCATCAATTGGTTTTGTACCTATAGATTTCCTTCATCTATAGTTTTGTAATGCAATGTGCCTCAGTTTTATAGCATCTTGGAGATTTTGTTATATCTGCAAACATGTAAGAAGTAGAAAAAATTAACATTACAGTAAAACCTCCATTAACGAATATTCTATTTAACGAAAAACCCTGTACAACGAAGTAAAGATTTGGTCCCGCCAAACCCCTATAAGAACAATGCATTTTTAACCTCCAAATATCGAAATTTACTTTGTTCACAACGGTAAAATTCTCTACAACGAACGACCAGTTTTAAAAAAATCACACGTTAATAATTATATTCAACAAGAAACTATTTTTTTATTTTCCTCGCGCTGAAAGTACGTTTAAAACCTTGATGCATACAAAAAAAACTGTAAATAAACATAAACAACACGTCTTCAGTTCCATAGTTTAAAGATACACACAAGGTGTGCATGCGGCACTTGACATAAAATGGCCGCCTAATTCATAGTTGCAACTTCAGCGCTCGTGGTGGTGGAATTCCATACCATGATTTCTGCGAGATAACCACTCCGAGTCCCATATTTCTGTGGTTAAAAGTGC
>PNEQ01002077.1:0-12007 GCA_003012365.1 Medauroidea extradentata | reverse complement strand
AATATTATCTTTTTTTTTTGGTTGCTTCTATAATTCCCAGGATATACTGTGAGTTGTCGACCAAAGTTTTGTAGTTCACGTGAAATTCTATGTCGAGTAGAAATCAGTCGAATAAAACCTCTATTTAACAAACCCCCTTACAACAAACATGTCATTTTTTGGTCCCTTGAGTTTTGTTAAATAGAGGTTTTACTGTACAATTTAAACAAATTAAAACAATTTTTCGTACTCAGGCACAGACGAAAGGTCTGTGGACTGGTTCGCGGCTTTGGTGTTCCCGACTTGAGGCTTCTGTTTAAATAATAATTACTCTACGTTTTACATTACCATTACTTGATTTTCTTATGACTAATACTTTAGCTAGAAGGCTGGGTGGGGCAGGAGCCCCACCCAGCAGTGACTTACTGACTTAAGCTCTTTCGGTGAAGTCGACTCACTGGAAAGGCCTCACTCTGGCAAAGATCTAGACGACAATGACCCTGCACCTAGGCGACCGACGCTTTTAAACAGCACTGCCCCTCCTACGGCAGACGCGGCACAACCAGTCAGCGAAACGCGCCGCGAACTATTGGTAACAGACAACCAATGCTTCATGGTTCATTAAATTTAAACAGTTTGGCGCAAGGCGCCTGCGAAAATAAAACTCAAAATTTAGCTCCGCCACAATTAATTTTAAATTTTTTATTTCATTTCAATTTCTGGTGCTCTGATTTGGGTTTTATACTAGTGAAAATTCATTAAGTGATGTAGCATGCTATGTCAAAAAACACCAAAATGATTTATGCAATAAACTATACTGAAATCGGAGAGATTCATTTACAGTAAGATGATATAAGTACCGTATACTAAGCCTATTGTTGTAACATTGTTTTGATAAAACATGCACCTTAATCATCAACTTTAAATGTTTAATTTTTTAAAATTATAATAATTTTATAGTTAAGGCTGTTTTCATCTCTGAAAGTTTTAGATTTTGTTTCGATTTCACAGATGTTCATAAATTTTCTTTCACTTTTTGTTTGGTAGGAAACTTGTCACTTTCACACAACCCTAAAGATTACCGTATTTGCCGGCATATAAGACGACAATTTTTACATATTTTTGGCCCTCAAAAATTGCTACTCGTCTTATATGAGGGTGCAAAAATTTTTGGTTGCCAAAAATCGTTTGAAAGCTAAGCTATAAGCTGTGGAGTTGTATGATGTTTAAGGAATTGCGTTTTTCGTCACAAATGAAAACTAGTGCCCCTTTTTTAAATAAAATTTACTGTACGAAATTTTGATGAGCATCATTCATAATAAAGGACACTTCTTCGCAGCTAAGCGGCGATCGATGTGAGCGCGTGCCGAGATACTTTGTCCCGCCAGCCTACAACTCTCGCGCGGAGAAACTAGGATCTACGTCCACATGCTTTCATCCTTTGTCTCGCAAGCACAAGACTCTCGGACGGAAAAAACGAGGGTCTAGATACCGTGCCATACATTCATGTGTCTACCGTCTAGTGCTAGGCTGGCGGACAACAGCGCACAGGAATGCGATGACCTTGCAAGCAGCTGTTGTTGCCACGTGCGCGGCGTGCCTCTGTCCGGCGTTGCCAAGTCGCGCACACCTGCCGGCAAATGAAGATATTGCCGGCCGCCGCCGTGCATTTCCTTGCCTCTTGGCCGCCCGGAGGGCAGTAGTAGCTAATGTTATTCGTTTGTCTACTATGATGTTTAAATACCGGTAATAAATGCATTAAAAAGCATTAAAAATATATAAACAAAGTTTTTAATGTTTCAGGCAAAGGAAAAAAATATTTTTGCATCGGAAATTTCAAAATTAGTAATTTACTTTTTTTCAATATTTTGTACCTTCAAAACCATGACTCGTCTTATATGCGGGGTCATCCTATATGCTGACAAATACGGTAGTCTTGTAGTCATGTCAAAGTAATTTTTTAGTAGTGCAGTTTGTATGATACGGATACTTATTTTTGAGGTTTAGTAATTTGTTTGTTCAATGTCAATTTTGTTGAAGTTTATTAGGAGTTTGATTTATTTTAACTAAGATAGAAAATTTGGTTATTAAAATGTTGTTTGCCACAGAAACAGTGCACTGATTCCCAACCACTATGGTCATTTTACAGAGGACCTCCGCCAGCAGGAATGGGTCCCCGTGGTCCCGGAGGTGGCTTTGGTGGACGTGCTGGGGGGTTTGGCCGAGGTAAAGATTACTACTAGCCTCGATGGAGTTTTGTTTTTTAAGTCTCAGTACATCTCTGTAAAGTTTGACCTCTAAGAAGAGCTATTGTAATGTCACATTTAAGTAAATAATTTTCTTACTGTGTTCATTAGTAATTTAAGGTGACATGTTGTGTTCAGTGTTGTAAGGACTTTATGATGTAGTTCTAATTTCATTGTGAGATCTTGCAATATTATTGTAATGGTAGAAATTCCTACTTTGAGCACTTTATTCACTCAAATGAAAGTAGTTTTTGTTACTAACAAATGAATTTAATGTTGTTGATAACTTACTGTTTCAATGCAAATCACCTTTATTCACTGTGCTGGAATTGCATGGTGTTTCGTTATTGTAAAAACTACATTAAATTGAAGTAAGTTTTATTCTTAAATTTAAAACTTGCTTTATTCTGCTGGTCGTAAACGTTAGAATTTGGATGTATGAATGTGTGGTTTTATTTTGGGTGAATTTAGTGTTGTTGAGAGGCTATTTTTTATGTTCTTGGTTTGTGTATTTTGTTGAGCACTTTTGAAACCTTTTAAAAATGTTCTGGTGATGTGTAATTTTCAAATGTGAACAAGGCAGAATGTCACATTCCAATCTGCTGCTGTTTTTGTACTTTGCAAAATGATTTGAGATTGTAGTGACCCAATTCTTTTTAATAAATGGATTTTAAATTTGATAACAGATTATTTTAATTTATTCATCCCCGTATTTAATTGCCTTAATATCACTGGATAAATCACACTTCTGCAATGAAGTCATGTTTGCTGGCCTGCTCTGTGTTCACTGTCCCTAGAGTTCTGGTGTGATTATTTCTATGCCCCTGCGCAAAGACAGCACTTGATTGGCTTGGCGTGGCCCTACACTATGTACATGTTGTGTGCACAGAATGCGCTGCAGTAATATGCTATTTGCTACGTATAAATGTGTATTATTTTTAATTGAAATTTTTTACTAGTATTTTAGTGTAGGCAGTATGGAAAGTAAGTTATTTGCTAATACTATTTAAAAATTGCACGGTTTGAAATTACCTTGTTTTAGCTAAAAGAGCTGGTATTTAATTCATAGAATTGTTTTTTAGATTATTATAGTTAAGGTGGGGTTTAGAGAATTTGTAGTAAAAATGGCTGCGATTGACTCGGTGAAACATAGCGTCTTAAGCAGGTAAATGTTGGTGAGTAGGACACTACAGTTTTATTTTCATTTTGGTCACATGGGTAACTTTATCAGTTGGTTGATGCATGCTTTTCAATAAGCACTCTTGCACATATCTACCAAACTCTTTAGTGATGAGCACTGACCAGCTTGAGTGAGAATGTGTATGTATATTTTTAAAATTTTTTGGACAGTGTACTGCATTGGTGTATGTCCATAATATTTTGCAATCATTTATCAGAATTGAAAAAAAAAATTTTCACATACAGCAGAACCACGTTAAGACGAGTATGGGTTAAGACGAGAATACGTCCATAACGACAGTATTTTTGTGCATCGTCAGTTTCTGTATTAAATACAACATTAATAAATTTGTTTTATACGAGAGTATTTTCACGGTTGCATAAGTTATGAAAGAAAAACAACGGTACTAATGCAAAATGTCGCGTAAACACCTCATGGTGCACTCAGAAGTGAACATCGAGCGGTAGGTAGTACGCGGCATCCCGTACATCTGGTGGTCCGCTCTTGACACAAAACTCTGAAACAATCATCCTGGCGGAGCAGGCATCACAGAGATAAGCGTTCATCGATACTGTGCGATGAGTCGACTATCGACGTGTGTACACACAAAGAAAATTGTCGCTTTTGTCTCCTGGCAGTAGAAGTCTACGCTACTCTAGATGCCAACGCCCAACGCAGCCATGTTATGTTTGCAAGATAGCGTTACCGTATTTATGCGCACAAGCCCCCAATTTTTTTCAGACAAATTTGTAAATTTGTCAACATTAGGTATGTTTTAATGCTGTGGTATTTTTATTTACGTTCTTTGTACGAAAGAAAAAAAAATTAAGTTATAAATTATCACCCAATGCAAAAAAAATTAGAAAAATTTAGAAAAAAAAATATTAAATTTGCTAGCACATAACGTGGTTCATTGTGTTTTATGGTAACTAATTTTATACAAACAAATTCAATGGGTTAGAAAAACGAATCACTTCCGTGTATCTAAAACGTAAACTATCAGTTGAAGAGCACGGGTCGGATGGGCCATAGGCAGTCAGATTGTGGGGTTTCGACTGGCCGGCTGTCGCACGTTATCAATTGTAAACGTGTCTGCATGACTTCCGTACGAATGAACTTGTTGAAACTCGAAAAGGCGAGTCCAACACCCAACGAAATGAACAATTAGTAGTGTAAACTGTAATACAGTGGAACCTATATCTATTAAACCCCCATGTATTGAATGTCCGCATCTATGGAACATTTTCTGTGGTCCCATTTCTTGTTTGTTTGCACTTCAAGTCCACATCCATTGAATGTCTGCATGTACTGAAATTTTTTGTGAGTCCCCTGAGAAACATTGGATAGAGGTTCCACTGTATAAACTTCTTTACGTCGTACGAGAGTCCTCGCAAAGCAACGAAAGCGCAAACAAAGTGTGTACATGAGGTGTGCAAAGTGTGATACAACACTAAACACGCGTAGCAAAATAAAATTGCCGGCATTATCCGGCCTAAGTAGACCAAAATGTTAGTCATGGCGAACTTGTTGATGTTGCTACGGTATCCTGTAACTTGTTTTTTCATTTTGCGCCAATCTCTAATATACTATGCTGCAATGTATTTTACATACTGCAATATTTCCTATTTCTTCTGCTTCCTTCATTACATTTAGCTTCTCACTCACTGTAAACCGATGCAATCGTCATTTTGACATTTTTATTTCTCAAAGAACTATCAAAATACTAACGTTACCGAGTCACTACAAAAACCCTTATCTGCTACGCGCCAAGAACAATGCCGCCTAATCCGTGACTAGTTATCAATCGTGCCTACAGCTCAGCATTTCTCAGGCTGCATAGCTGTGTGCTTGTGTGTATAGCCTACCGCGCTGTTGTCAAGTCTCCGCGCACATCAGTTACCTAACCACGTAGCACGCGGACTTCAAATACTTATTATCCATGTAAGCCGCACACCCCACCTTTTGTAATCCAAATTTACGGGGAAATAAAAGTTGCGAGAGATACACGAGTGAAAACGGTACACAAAATAAACTTCTAAGACGGCGCGTGGTACATGATTGCCAGACATCAGCATTCTTATTTCTCGTGAAATACACATAATGGGGCCTATGTGCGATATTTTAGCTTTTCCAAATTTGAGTTTCAAAACTTAGGGGGGGGTGTCTATGTGCCCGTAAATACGGTATATAATTTAGCTTTTAGATAACAATCATTTCCTTTTGTTCATACACAAAATATTTATTTCTTGTATGAAAATACTGTATGTTACGAAAGGTTATTTTTCAAAGTGCGCATACTGTGCCATTGTTTAACGTGTGCATTAGTTTCACGTAATCAGATCCATAATCATCACGGCATCATCATTCGATCACGAATTTTAACGTATACGTTAAGGTATAAATGTCAAAAATTTTTAACGTTTTTATTAGACATTGACATTGAGTCACTGAGAATATAGTGCCCCAAAAAATTTGTTTTTGAAAAAAAAATTTAGAAATTTTCAGTTTTTTGAAAGACAGTATTTTAAAATTGTATTGTTTTATTGTCGAGAGGTAGTAATGATGTGAACGTATATATGAAAAAATTTGTTATATTCGTTCCAGTGGTTTTCGAGATAAGGGATGTTTAGTTTTTTCGGGTCCAGCATAGCACGGCATAGGCACCTTTTCACCAGTACAAAGTGAGGGGAGGAAGAGGAAGGTGGAGAACTGACGATTTATCAGCAGTATCGGTTGAGTTGAGCATCTGTTATACGGACAATTTCTGCCGTCATTGTCAACTCTCGTCTTAACAAGGTTCCGCTGTATTTGGAATTCCACACGTTAGTGTGTGTGCATATTGTTTGTTAGTGGGAAATAAGGGAAAGGATGATTTTTACATACTATATGGTGTGTTGACTATTTTCTAAAATGCCTTGGTACCGTACATTTGTATGTTGAGAAGAAGCCAGGCAGGATTCAGATCGGCTCAATGTTCATGGGTTATTAGTTACAGTAAACCCTCGATCTAACTACATCGCACGGTGCCAGGAAATTGTGTCGTTAGTCCTGAGGTAACTAAATTTGACCCCAACCCCCCTCCTTGAATAAAAAAATTTACGTGTTTTTTTTCCCCTGTAAAATTATGTAGAACAATTACCGACTTAAAAAGTTTTCATTGAATTTATATTTTAGTGCATTGAAAAGGGGTCTTCCAAATAAAATGGTACCCCCACAACCCCCCACCGTGACGTGCGTGGTAGAGCTGCGCGTTCGGTCTGGTTGTGCTGGACGGGGGAGGGGAGTGGCCGGGCCGCTGGCCTTGGCTTTTTCCAGGTATCTCGTGTGCGTGTTATTCATCCTACTTGTCTCGCACGAAGCACATTCAGACCACAACACAACAACTCGTATTATTTACGTGAATGTATGTGGCAACGATTTTAAAACCTAAGTACAACCATTGTCTTTTTTTTTTATTGCGCAAGAACTGTTACAGCCTGTCACCATTATAAACATTTACACGATACTAATAAAAGTACATATTAAAGAACAAACATTTTAAAAAAAGTCTGTATTTTTTAAAAACTCAAAACTCCTATTATGATCTCCAATTTAGAGCCACCCAAAAGGGCAAAAAACAGACTTTTCAAGGTGCTGTAACGTATAAAATGACTGAATTTCTAATCGCTGAAAGTTGTAGGCCTATTGGAAATGTCACGAAACTATGAACAAAGCACTAGTTTAATACTCTGTACTGCGAATAAATGCGATGTGGCTCTCGGCGTTCTGGCTGTAGTCGCTCTTATTGCTCCACTGTCGAGCGAGCGTAAAACAAAAACCTTATCAGCCCACATGCCGCACACGACGACGGGACTGTTGTGTTTGCGTCGTAGGCCGTTTTTATGCCGCAGCGCTTTCACAGCCACAATGATATAGCGGAAGTTGTCAAGGTCAAGCCGAGCTCAGTTCTGCAGCTAGAGAATAAAAGATGAGAACGCTGGATTATTTTTTCTTTTACGGACTGAGTGCAATGCTGGTCCTTTAAAAAGTGTTGTCTCTTCATTCAACCCCCATCCTCCCGGGGCTATCGCAAGACATAGAAACATGGGAGAGAGTCGCCAGGTGGGAGAGGAAAAACAGATGTGGCCCTACTTTGTGGCGAGGCTGGATGCTAGTTGCATGTGACTATCAGTTGGCAGTTCATGCGCACGCACGCAAGAACAATCCTTTTTGTTTGCCTTCGGAAGGGGGGGGGGGGCGTGAAAGTTTATTGGCTGGCGTGGACAGACAAGGGGGATTGTATCTATGTTTAGCGGAGTGTTTCTTACAGCGCTGCACTCACAAAGGATATTGCAACACAAACTATTTTCCTTAAAATTTCAATTTTTTGACCTGAATTTTTCACGGTTCCTCAAAAAAGGTTGTAAATTACCATTGCTATGCCACGTCTTGTATCAAACTGCATAGCTGAGATATGGGCACGTGGAGGAGTGTCAGAGGGAAGTTCAGGCAGGAGGGAGCTAGGAGAAGTTATGGGGGTGGGGCGTTAGTAGATAAGGCAGCGTTAGTCATAGCGTCTCACATATGTCGGTGTTGCACAGGCGGCTTACTCACCCGGCGCGTGTTGCGCGGGCGGCTTACTCACCCGGCGCGTGTTGCGCGGGCGGCTTACTCGCCCGGCGCGTGTTGCGCGGGCGGCTTACTCGCCCGGCGCGTGTTTCAACTATATTCCAGCAGAAGTTTCTAGCATTTTTAACAGTTCTTTTGTTTCACAGCTGCATATTACTAATTTATAACTGCATTATGTTATTGTTTAATGTACGCATAATTATTTTTAATTAATGTTTTACTGCGATCTACTTCACTTTGCTTAGCTTTGACAAATTTTTAAAATGTTAATTTTTCCACGGTTCCTGGAAGTTACGTCGTTCGATTGGGGGTATACTGTACTATATTTTCTCTCGTAAATGGCTTGCTACAGTGGAGCCCTGCTTCTACATCGGCTGCTAGGGAAGTATTCTAGAGTTGTGTTTTTTAACAAAAATTTTTAAAAATTAAGAGCAAGATATCGCGAGTAAGAAATTTTATTTAAATATACGTTCATTAGGATGCTGCAGTTAAAGTTATCAACAGGCTTCATTTAAATATACGTTCTTCATTAGGATGTAGCACTTAAAAAAATTATTAACAGTCCTGACTTTTTTCTACTAAGTCACTATTTCCACGTTTTTTATTGGTGTTATGCACATTGTGCATGTGGTTATAAATAAATAGGCTTTTGTTATGTCTATATAATTTGTGTAGGAGAAATAACAAGCTGCTGTTTGCAGAGTACCTCTCTTTGTTGAATTATATATTAAGAAGGAGCTCTCCGAAAGGGCTAAAAATGCTGCAGTTAATATTGTGTTATCAGAATTTTTACAGGAAACCACAGCTACAGTCTGTGTCATATAAGAATTAAATATTTTGACATTTCTCTTCTGAGAAATTTGCCTGGCTGTTCCATTGTTTGGAGCTTTAAACCTACCTGGCTTCCTGGAAAAGCACGGTCTCCACATGTGGAATTCTTTCATGAGATAAACTATAGCTATGGCGTGCATTGTCAATGGAAGTTCCCATGCTTTCTTAGATAGAAAAAAATCAGTAATTAAAAATCAGCAAAACATACTATTAAAGACAATAATTGTAGTTCACATGAGCCTAGTGAGGTAGGCTACGCACCCAATCATGTGAGAAGTACATTGAAATCCTGTTATTACAAGAGTTCGCAACTGCACCAAAATTGTTGTAATTATGAGTTGTAAGAACTGAATTTTTATATAAACAACAATTTTGAAGGTTATTGACATGTGGGATAGGAATAATATTATAGTTTTCCTTTGCTAGTATCTCAGCTATTATATAACTAGACTGCCAAAAACTATAGGCATGTGTTTATTAGGTGTAACATTGAATAATTTAATGCATTTCATGATCTCCATTAGCTTTTTGTTACCATTTTCACTCACTACAGCAAGGCAAAACGTAAGGTAAACAAAACATAAATGGACGTCTAGCAAGTCTGCAACTAAAACGAACAGCACTGCCTGCTCGCTTGTGATTGGCTGAAATTAACAACGCTGCCCCAGTAAGATATTATAATTGGACTAACAAAAGGTGCACGGCTGTTCTATATTACCCACATTGTGAAGTATTCGAAGCTTCAACTGGTTTTTGGTAAGAGTACAATTTTTTTATACATTCCAACAAAAATTTTTCCAAAATGGAAACCTGTCATTTTGAAATCATTACACTAAAGCACAAATACACGAGACACAAAAGTTTATGAACGTACTCTGGTTACACTGGGTAGTGTAAAACTTCAACTCCAGGCGTTTAAAAAAAGTGACCCAAGAGAAGTTTGCTTTTGATGTGTTGCCCTTATCGGACAAATCTATTTTGTTCTACAAACAACTTTAGCAGGTTAAGTTACGTAAACGTAACTTTTTAACTTCTTGCAGTATAACATGCACAATAAAAAAATGGAGATTTTGAAACTGATTCTGCAATACCGTTTGTTATAATAAAACAATGATGCACACAAGTGATGCTGTGTACTCAGTCCATGTGCCACATTCACTTTCGTGCTGTACCAAGATGGTGTCCATAACAATATATGTCAACCATGTCACAGCAGCATTGCCAGATGCAGGGATTCCAGCATCCACGGATTCTGCGTAGTTTCTACGTACAGTGGGTGTAAATGACGACTCTCCGGATGTTGTACACCATACTACGGACGCGTGGCAAATTAGCTATTTTTTTTTGCTTTCAGTAAATTATTGCATCGGTAGACGAGAAGATTTATTATGAGAGTTATGTTGCTTATTTTATGCATTCGTAAATTATGTTGCATTCTTTGTTTTGTAGTACCTGGCCCGCTCACTTTTCTGTGTGTGAACCCACCTCATGCATGATGTTTGGACTTCCTACAGTGTTGCCTCTATAACTATGGTGGATGTACTGGTTTTTCGGTACTCATTGCAAGAGTTATCAGGCTGTTCTGGTATGTGTACCATATTTACGAAGCGATGTCAACTAACTTCCACTGTTGCCACGTACAGTGAAACCTCGTTGCATCGTTCCCGTTTCTTTCGTTTTCCCGTATCCGTCGATCGTTTTTCACTGTCCAACAAATTGTCTATATAAACAATACATGGATCGTTCATATATGCATAAATTTCCCGCATCGATCGTTCAGTTATTTTCACCAACAGAAAAAAAAGTTAACTTAAATTTTACGTTTTCATACCACGCTCTTATACACTTCTTGAAACAATCAGGCGTAAAGAACCTATCATAACCGCACAAGGCACACATTTACCGTTGTCAAAAATAAGGAAGAACGTAACATGTTTGGCTTGTTTCGACTATTAATTTCACAGTTATTGTTTCAAGTATGTTTGGCAATCATTCATCTTATTGTAAGAAATGTTTTACGTACTTTAGGTTGTGTGTGTAAACACAAACATTGCCATATTTTCGGTAAACTAACAACAAACATGTTGCCACCAACATAAAAACGTAATTATACAGGAAATATTTTTTTTTACGTTGATATCCAAATTATTTTCAATAGATTTCGAACACTTATATTGTACATATTCATTTTGTTCGATTGTAATTGTGTGCTTTTATTTTGACATTTCAGTAAGGGTAAGTTAATAAATTGCACTGAAGTCAAGAATTTTGGGAATTTTCTTCCACCATTTTGTGCACTTCCGAGTAAAGCTGAAGGCAAGTGCACGAGTCGGAGAGGTTACGTTTGCGTTGTAAATACGTATCTCATTCTTGTTAAGTTTTTTTGTTTAGATAGCAACCTTTTTTTAAATTTTGTTAAGTGGAGTGCACTGTTTTTATTTTAAAGCCTGTAAAATGTATTTGTAAATAATTGCTGTAACAATGTCGCGGCCTTTATAATCTGTTCGTTCACTTGAAGAATGCCTTGAAATACCGTAATTACTCGCATAATGGCTGCAATCATATAATGGCCGCACCACTATTTTGAAAGGCCTAGAGCAGTATTTTAAAAACTCCGAATAATGGCCGCACCCCATATTTTTCAACATGGGGCACAATACAGTAAAACTCTGTTAAGGCGTTTACCAAGGGATCAGGTTTTGCTATGGACTTTGGCGAGAAAACATCTTAGCCAGAATGGCAAAAATGTGATCTCCAAAACGCGACCGTTGCAAACGTTCGTGGATTGGAAACGCGGCGTGCCGGCACGCACTACTAGATCCTTTTTTCGTGCCTATTAGACATGGTGGCAGAACAGCGTCTATGTACCAGACACGATGAGTCACGCTTGCTTGTTGATGCGCTGTTGCCATGGATGAGTCACGTTTGCTTGTTGATGCGCTGTTGCCATGGATGAGTCACGTTTGCTTGTTGATGCGCTGTTGCCACGAATGAGTCACGCTCGCATGTTACTGCGCTGTTGCCACGAATGAGTCACGCTCGCTTGTTGATGCGCTGTTGCCACGAATGAGTCACGCTCGCTTGTTGATGCGCTGTTGCCACGAATGAGTCACGCTCGCTTGTTGATGCGCTGTTGCCACGAATGAGTCACGCTCGCTTGTTG
>PNEQ01002076.1:0-31530 GCA_003012365.1 Medauroidea extradentata | reverse complement strand
ATATTTACTGGTTTTCAAGTTTTGTATGAAGTAAAAATATGCAAATTTTGACTTTGAAGTGACATTACGGGAAAACTAGATGAGCTAATTTTTTTCCGTTAGATGTTAATGTTCTCTGAAGTAATGTCTACAAAACTAACACTATTTTATACAAATATAAAATTATGAATTTTTCCCCACTTGAACGCCCTTAAGTGATTATCAATCTGTAGATCCAAGAACTTTGTAAAATTTATATTTGTCAGATATTTTTTTGATATATTGTTGATACCTTGTAAATCAAGTGATCTAGGGATATAGAAGTTATGCAAAGAAAATTTGAAGTTTTCTATCAGTGTTTACAATTTAGATAATGGCTCTTAAAGAAATTATTTTTGTATAGCTTAGATTAGGGCAACTTATATTAAGTAATAGTCAAAATTACAACAGTGCCGTTATGCCTTTACGAAAGTTCATTTTGAAGATGAAAAGGAAGTGTATTCCTCGGAATGATAATAGACTAGGAAATTTTAAAAAATATTTTTATGTAGCATCTAATTCATTATTTCACGTTTATATTGTCTCTGTTTCATAATGAGAATTTGTCAAGGGATTATTTATTTATTTATTTATTTATAATTCTGTTGACCCCTTACATGAGTAAAACTCAGGGGTATAGAATTAGTCAAGTTACAATTTTTACATAACAGTGTAAGAAAAACTAATAAAGTAATGGTTGTACTTTTGAACGCATGTGACTAAGGAGAAAGTAAGCATAAGGTGGCTACAGAATTGCCATAAACACATTCATACAATTGTCACAGCCATTAAATTTCTAGGTTTGTTCGAGCAACCTGAGCTTTCTGCTCTCGAAATAGGGTTGAAATTTTCTAGTACTTGTATTAGAAAAATAGCAAGAGATAGCAAAGAAGCTTACATTCCTATCACATACAAAAATAAACAAGTAATGATGGAACTAACATGGCTTTGGTGACATAACAATAATAACCTCTTGCTGTTGGGCTTTCGCCCGGTGGCAAGCTCACATGCCTCACTCTCCCTCCAGACCTCTCCTGAACAAACCAACCGTGTCAACCCTCGCCAGCTCCTCTCTAAGCACACTACCCAATATTCTCCTTTACTTAAACACACAGGGATCTGCGGGAATATGAGGGTTTTTGGGCGTGGACACAAAAACTGAAATGTTTTCCTGGGATCGCAAAGTAAGAAATAGTGGTTGGGTTTTATTTTAATATTCCATACCAATATACCGGGATCTAATAGTAAAATATTACCCATTCATCTTTGTTACTTTGCAATTCAGCTTTCAAATAATACATTTTTACACATACGTAACTGTAAATGTATAGGTCCTATACGTCATCGTAAATTACTAGACATTAGACATGCCCACATTCTCTTTGACGTTATTGCAATGGCATTTAAGTTAATCAAATTATTCCATCACAAAATATTTTACCTCGACGACTTCCCTTACAACATTCCATTTCTCTCCAGCAGAAGTAATGATCCATGAAACTCAGTAGGGTAATATTTCAAACAACCAAGTATTTAATTCCAATCAACACTACACTACTTTAAATAGTAATATTTTGCATAGCAGTACTGCAGTTTTCAGCAATCTAGTTTTCTGACTAGTGAATCATCAAGCCCATAAACAAAACGGCATTCAATATAGTTACGTTTATCTTTCATTTTTTCACCTATTACATACACAAACACGTGCTTAAATAATCATAATATACCATAATAATAAACTTATCGCCAAAAATTTACCTTTGCAACTTAATTTCAACTTTTAAAAGTCGTAAAGACACATTTTGTATACACAATTTCAAACAACACAAGTTAAGGCATTTGTTCTTCAAAGGTACAAATGAAACTCACTTAACTGTTCAGGTTATGTGATTAATTTCTTCTCCTATACCTAATTATTCCCATTGTCAACCTATTTCATTGTACTCAAGTATCACTATTGCTTTGCCTTAAGCCTATAAAGCTTTATTTTAACATTATTTTATTTTCCTTTGCATGTTTACTTCTACGTTCTTTTCTCCTAAACTCCAGCTACATCACCCAACATTACTCGTAACATAGCCTATATAACATCATGCAGGCGTATGTAAACATACACTTTATGATAGAATAGTAATATACACCCTGATTTCTCATCACACTTAGACAATAAGTAAACGTGTAATTTTTGTGAACATAAACATTTTGATAATTGTAATCAAACTTTAAGAAAATTTAAAGTTTTTTACTATTGAAAAAGCATTTTGATTGTTGTTGTACTTGTTTTTTAACAGCTAAATGAGTTAATAACTTTACAAAAAGAAAGTTTTTGAATAAGGTGCAGCATGAGTACATAGAAAATAAATTCTAGTTTTTATTAAACAGAAATGGAATGTTTGTTGAAAATTTCAGAAATTTCGTCTTGTGACTCTGCAGTTGTAACGAAAAGTATGTAACAGCTTTTCATCTACTTTAGGCCTAGGCAATGTGCCAAGATAGTTATATGAGATTGAACACTAGTGCATTGATGTTCCTACTTAATCTAGGACTTAAGAGTGATGATGGCTAAACATGTAAATTAAATTTTCGTGGTACTGTACAGAAATTATTAATATTTTTTCTGCATGTTTCTATGTTGAAAGTATTAAATAATTGCCTGTAGTTTTTTTATTGGTAAGATTGAGCATAAAATTAGTTTGTGATTGAATGAATGGTTGATTTTGGTCAGTTCTTAATAGCGATGTGTCAAGAGTTTGTGAGGATGAAGTGAGATGAGTTCGGAGCAATATGGAAGTGAGAGTGAAGGGGAAATAGGAGATCTCCTAGCAAACCTGCCAGTCAGTGGCAATGTTTGCCATGTTTACTAGGCCCTACGTGTGAAAATCGAGAGCCACCTCCCGTATCACCGTGAATGGTCTGCTCACTACTCCACTATGTCCTGCCCAGTAACTATGAAAGAAAATGTTAAGTTACAAGATGTCTTTGTTTGACCGAACAAGATAATGAAGGCACATCCTGTGTTCCACAGCTCCGGAGATGGAACTTGATCAGCTGAAGCGTGCGCTGCGCAAGTACTTTGTGCAGCTCCGGGACATTTACCACTTGTGGGAGGAGAAGCTCGTCGAGCTCAAAAACCCATTGCGAGTCCTGCAGACCCGCTTGAAAGAACTTCAACTTGTCCAGAGGTCAGACCAGCTCCAAGCTGCTTGATGTGCTTTTTTGAGAATAAGCTTTAGCTTTACTTGCTTGTTAAGCTTTATTTACTCTTTTATTTTCTGTTGCAGTGCAGAAGACAAAAACATACTAGCTCTTGAGAAGAACAAAGTGATAAACAAGCTCAGGATATGTATTGAGGAAGAAATCAAGTTGTTACAGTCAGCATTGTAAGATTATTATGTTTTATTGAACTCTTAGAGTAAATATAGGGTAGAGGGAGTATCCTCTATACAGCTGTGTACAAAATTGTGTGTTCAACATGTGTCACGTGACTTTAGTAAAATATGCGTGGAAAATTTGAAATAACATTGAGAGCCAAGATAATAATTGCTTAGTAATCACAACTATGTTGGGTTATTTTGGTACCGTATGAATTTTTGAACTAAGGAGAGCATACTACCATATTATCGCGTAGTATGATTGCGTAGAAATTTCAGAACGACAAATGTAAACAATGTTTGCCACGTTACTGTTTTCCTTAACACAATTGTTTTTAGTAAAAAGTAAATATTAGCTACATACTTACTATAAGGTTTTGAACCGAGATCTTGGTGACACCACGTGACTAAATATATGTTCTGGAAGGTACGCCAAGAGTTTCAAACAATACGACTATATTTTCATGCCGAGAAAACATAAATAAATGACACCAAAGTCTCGAGACCATGTTGGACACACATTTGTGATGGTCATGTTCCCTCTACTGTATATATTACCTCTATGATTGAACTACGTATCTTGGTATGTTTCATGTAAGATTTCTAGTTTTTTTGTAGTAGAAATCTTTGAAAGAGTTATGCAGTCGGAGTACATGACTGGATATAGTTTATCAAACGTACTCCGTTGCGATGCATATATCAAAGAAAGTAGTTGTGTTGGCTATGATGAACTTAGCTGTTTTCATGAAAACAACCTCTGTGAGATGTCATTATGTCACATACTCACCCAGCTGACAATCTTAACTGACCAGTATATAAACAAAAAATATTTTCCCATTTAACATGACCACCATCTGGAGTGCTGCAGTTATTTGGCACAAAAATAGCATTGGTTCAACAAAAATTGCAAATTTTGTGATTTTATGTCTATCGCCAAAGTGCAAAGAGAGTTTCAACACATATTTTAGATGGCAGCACCTGATGCAAAACAACTGCACAGCTGGTTTCTGGTGACTGGCACAGTTTTAAAAAAGGCACGAGTAGAAGCTAAAAACAAGTCTTCAGTGAACAACTTGAGAGCATAAAAGCAAGCATTTGCATGCAGCTCAAGAAAATAAATTCACCATGCTTCCCGGAACTTATGTACCATTAACAAGGGGCCCATCTGATGGAAAAATGTGGGACTTACCGGTATGGAATATATACTAGAAATTTCGCTTACACCAAAATATGCTGGAATGTACAAAAAAAGTTCAATCTGTATTGGAATTACGAATTATAGCATGAACTTATAGTGCTTCGAAACGTATTCAAGAAAATTTTGTGTTGTTGCAGCTCATAAAATTGATGCTTTATCACAGCATGCGACGCATACATCAAAAGATAGCTGATATGTATTTTCTTTTCCGGAGAACTAAATTAAAATTGGGTATTTTACTGTGGAGAGGGTATCTCTCTCTCGCTCTCTCTATATATGTATATATATATATATATATATATATATATATATATATATATATATATATATATATATATATATATATATATATATATATATATATCCCTCGATAACTCGGACCTCTATGTCCTGGACTTCGGATAACTCGGACAGAATTTTTTAAAGAAATGTGATAATTTTTAATTAATTATTTCTTGGTTAAAAGACATAAAAGATCATTTCTGCTGGATTTAAATTCATGACATATTTTAGAACCGTATTAAATTTTATTATTTAGTCGTCCATCGCTACTTAGCTTTTAATAATCCCACAGTAAATATCTGGCAAGTTCCGTGTAATGAAATGTTGCTAGCAAGGCGTGATACGCGCGAGTGAAGATGCAACGCAGCACTTGTGTCTCGCCGCTGACACGGTGCAAACATTCGGCTATCATCGGACGGAGTGCTCAGGTACTTCCGTGACTCAACATCGCTTGCGTATCCCCTCTCTCACAGCATCGCTTCCCTTTCCCTCTCGCAGCGACGCGTCTTAACCAAACATTATCGCTTGCTCTTTTTGACATCGTGTCGATATATTTCTCTCTCTCTCTCTTCTCTCTCTCTCTCTTCTCTCTCTCTCTCTTCTCTCTCTATCTATTTATCTATGGAGCTGTAAGGGCGACCTTGAATCTTCCCAAGTGCTGAACTACGTATTTATAGCATGCAAGATTTCCGCAGATCAATTTGTACTATGGGACTCTTGTTTCTACTTTTTTAAGATTATTATTATTATTATTATTAGCTTAAACGAGAGCAGACATCGAAAATCTGTTTGGCAGTTTTGTTTAAAATGGTTTTTGCCATGGCAGCTTTTTTTTTTTTTTTTTTTTTTTTTTTAAACAATAAATTGTTTCGTAGATTACATAATTATCTAAAACCATAGTATTTACTGCCTTGAAAAAATCAGCCAACGTGGATAAGACGATTTTAAACAAAACTGCCAAATCAATTTTCGTCATCTGCTCTCGTTTAGGAGTAAAAAAATTAATATCTCTATAAAAGTAGGAACAAGAGAGCTTGGCTTTAAGCAGGACCATATATTTTTATTGGGGAAAAGTGTGTAGCAAAGTTCAATGCAGCTTCATATTACAGAAATAAATGGTTGCTATTTTAATTATCTTTGCAGCCAATGTAATTCATGTTGCACTTGTATGGTAACTAATGTGTTAACTATATTTTTTTCCCACAAACCAGTAGCTTAAATGTTTTATTCATATTTGATTTTCTGTATTTCTATAACATTTCACATCTTTCCACCACTTAAACTGCAGACATTTGAAAAATTACTAAAGAGCTTACTATGTATTTACATAAGTCTCATTCCTATTCAGAAATCATCTCGATATCTCAACACGTCTAATTCAATTCGATATCACAAAGGGTTTAAAGTTATCAGAAATTTATTGAAATCTCATTTTACAACTTTTCACCAGCTTAGTTTTTAAATTAAAAAAAAAAATTACGTAATATGCATTTTTGTTAGCTTTATGCTGAAGTAAAAAAACCTTGACATCTCAACTGGTTTAAGCGCTATTGAGGATTCATAGAAAAACATATTTCACCACGTCTCAATAACTCACCTTAATTTATATATTTTGAAAAGAAAAAAATAACCTTCTGAGTTTGTGTCTACGGTGTAAGGGAAATCCCCTTTAAAAATTTTGCGTATCGAAGTACAGAGGTTTGGACTGTGTGTTGACGAATATGAGGGTGGACTGTTCATTTTATTATAGAGAGATTATGTATATAGTGTCAAGATAAATTACACAAAATGAACAAGAGAACATTAAAATATTTTTTTTCATGTATGATGCACTATTGCGTCAAAAGAAAAAAAAATATGGATGTATGTGAAAATGGTTATGAAGTTTCAAAGCACTCTTGTAGTCAGCATTTTATTTCATGTAATGTAGGTATGAAATTTACAAGGTTTAGTAATGTGTCGTACGTTCGTTGGTTTATCAAGGGCACCAAATAAGTTACTAATTCAGCAGAAGAATGAGTATGTGCAAAAAGTAATCTTAAAAATTTAATAAAACGTAAAATATATCACGTTTGTGTATCTTAAGGAAAATTGTACTATCGAAACATAATTATATGAATGAATACCTAGAAAATATTTTGTGATCCTGAAACTCGTTCAAACATATCATATCGCTACGAAAATAAAAAAAATTAATTCATTATTTTGTTGACTACACCGTATATAAGAGACCGCAGTGGGCGAAGTGACTAGAGCACTCGCCTCCCCACCAAGGTGATCCTGGTTCGATTCCCAGCGGGGTCGGTCCCCGGGCTTTCGCCTGTGAGAATCGTGCCGTATGATGCCGCTCGTCGGCGGATTTTCTCGGGGATCTTACGTTTCCCCCACCCTACATTCCGACGCCGCTCCATATTCACACTACGTCAGCTCTCACTAGTGCTATAGACCTACATGTTATTGTTGACCAAAAATATCTTCATACAGAGGAAATTACGTTGTCGCTGTATAGAAAATACTCTAACTGAACGTTGTTTAAACCAACTTAATCGCAAATAAGATACCGGTACTTAATTAAAAACAATATTTTAAAAACTTCACAGTCTTCCAAGTGTGTTGAAATGTGACTTTATAAGGCTGTACTATCTTCGTCGTCAAAAGTTTAAGTTTGCTAATGGTTTTTATGGGCGGATAACATTTTGGGAGGCTGCTGAATGGCTATAGAACATGTGATTTGCTAAACCACAGAAGAAAGATTGATGACTGTGATGAGTTATTATCTCTAGTTTTAGCTTTATACACCATTTAAGAAGGGGTATGCTTTTTTTTTGTTTAATTCAATGTTGACCGTATATGTACTATCTGCGCCAGAAGTCCTAGTATCTGAGATTACAGGGTGCGGAGACCCGGGAAGTAACTTGCGAGGTAGAAGAATCGCTTATACTATTAAATTCAAGAAAATATTTGTACTTTGAACGACTTGCCGGGAAGCAACATTTTATGATGAACACATTACAACTACAACAAATAGCCCATGTTACATAGCGACACCGTAACAATATGTAATCCCGTACTACTGAATAATATGTGCTAAATAACCTTCATAGAAACACAAAATGTTTATGTAAATTACAACGAAGCTGATCTTATAACGTTATTTCCTGGAAGATTTAAAGCACTTTATTTTTATCATTAATATCGTAGTATTTTCATGACGGACGTAGTGAGCGTGAAGATTTCAAAACTATTAAAATACACTTTTAATGGAATTTCTAGTAGGTAAGAAATAGCTACTATTTACCCTACTTTTATTTTTATCTCTTAGTACTTTACAGATTCTATTGTAGCAATTTGTATGCTGCAAGGATTTTGTCAATATACAATATTTTGCTTATGCATAATTTATGTACTGATTGCTTAAATTACGGTGTGTAATGTCTTGGTTTTATATTTTCTGACATAAATTAATTTTTTCGTGGGCTAGGCTAAAACGGTTTTCTAAAAAAAATCACTATCCAAACAAGTATAATATGTCTAAATGCGAAAAATTCTCTAAGTGTACCATTTTACACCTTGAAATCCCAAATTTTCCCGGGGGAGCTTCCCTGGACCCCCCGCATTGTTATGAGTGGTTCAGGGTTCCAAGATCTACCCTCCCAATTTCAAAATGATCATACGCCCCTCGCTAGTTTATTAGATTTTTTTAAATTGTAAAACATGTCATTTTATTTGTAATTGAATCGTGGTTTTGTTACTTGTATTTTCTTTAACCAAAGAAATGTTTTTGAAAATGTAAATAACATCAGCGTAAGTGCAATTTTTTTTTCATTGCGTGCTTGTATGTTTTTGCTGTAAACTATTTGTGATGTAGCTTGCGGTAATTTGGCCATGGGCAGCAAATAAATAATTAAAGTAACGAAAGAAAATGTTCCTTGCAATTTGTAAAGCGGATACACGTCGTTTATTTACAGGTATTGCTGCGAAAAATCTAGTTCAGAGGTGTCCAGACGTGTTAAGATCGGGGAGGGAAGGGAGGAAGCGATAGGAAGTGTGAGAGCGAGCTAACGCCTGTGAGGGGAGGAAGCACTGACTCGAGGCGGGCGGCCGAGTATTTCCGATGATACCCGAATGCTTGCACAATGTCAGCGGCTAGACACTTCTCAACGCAGCAGCCCGACCTCACACTTCCTTATCTTTCCTCCCTCTTCGTCCTGCGAGCCAGGCACGCACGTGTGTCGTAAACAAACATTTCAGTGTGTTGCTTGTGAAATGACGGTTACAACGGGTTACAATGACACATAAACGGAAAATTATTTTGTTCTGGTATGTGCAATGAATTCAGGGCTGCAAAACAAATTGTTCCGGACATTAAAGAAAAATTAAAAATCATTGCTTCACATTGTGATGTTGAAAAATTGGTAAGAGGGTTTTACGCCCCTTTAACAACGATGTTTTCAAGAGCCGATGTGGGTGGTGAAAGAACAACACAACATCCATGCCCAAGCTGGACACGATGAGTCACGCTCGATGGTTGATGATGCTCTGTTGATTACGTAAAGGCATCTGGAGAGTTGTAACGTTTTAAGCGTGAATCAGATTTGTTTATAAACTACTTCACGGGAAATAATAGTGTACATGTAATGGACCGTAAAATGTAAACGTCTTATGCGGGATAATTTTAAATGATTTTCATTGAGTGACACACGTGAATGGATTAACACGAATTTGTAGTCTTAATTTTTCCATGTTTACTATACACTGTCATAGGCATAGCCCGATATACATTACATGTACATATTGAAGGGATAATTTGTGTAAATATCATTAAAGACTGTCCATTAGAATTAAGTGTCAGATGTTCTTAGTATTAAGCGGTGGCAATCACGGCAATTAAACAGGCTAGAATTGTAGAACAGAGTCGGTTCAAGTTTTGTTGTACTCTGTGTAAATAGTATTATGTGATATGGATGATAATAGGATGACCAGGGAGAGCTAATGTATGTTTTATATGTTGGACTGGGAAGATGATGAGATGAGAGCCAGGGTAGTCGCCCACACATCTGTAAGTACTCTGGGCTGTGTAGCCGTCAACAGTGACGAAGTGCCGGTCGACCCCTCCTACTGCCTGCCCGAGGCTGCCAGGGGTTGGGGGCGAGGAGAACTAAACAACGGCCAACTCTCCCAACCGTTTAGTTTAAATTTTAAGTATTTGTATATGTTTTGCAATAAGTATAGTTAATTGTAATAAAGAATGATGGCAAAATTATATAAATGTAAACTGTGATTTATGAAAATAAAATCACCACGAAATATGGTCGTAATCGCCCGAATTCGGAGAAATACCGGAAGGCCGGGGATTTGAAACAAAGCTCCTGATTGGCTGGGGGGAGCCGCGTCTGAAATCGTCGCTTGGCGTGCGTGCCGGCAGCGGTGCCGAGAGGGAGACGAGTCTGGGCCTCAGCCGCGGACGGACACGTGTGTTCGTGTCCCACGGGTCCGCGTCTCTGTAGGCCACCAGGGGTGCGTTACCAAGAGCCTTATATACGCGTTAAATTACATTTAATTGTCGGGGTAAGGCGATTAGACGTCCGCCGATTTAATCGCAATTCGCAGGCCAAGAAGCTGACTCAGTGGCCTAAGTGCAGTGTGGGAGGTCGTTGTGCGATTCCTGCCGCGAATAAGGGGGTTTACGACCGTGTGGAGTGGGTTGCCATATAAAGAAATAGCACTCGTTTCACTTGGTAGTTTGGACCCATATAGACTCTCGCAAAGTAAGTGTTGAGTGGTTGGTCACTTACTGACTTTGATTGACTTGTGATCGGGAGTAAATCAAACCCGCTGGGCTAGTTGAGGCAATTTTTGGCACGAGATAGATTTAATCAAAGCCTACATTGATTAATCAATAATTAAATAAAGTAACTCCGCTCTAAGAATAAGATGTTTCGACCGCGAGTGGAGTTACAACACTGACAAAATCTTTTTCTTTATCTTAGAAGAAATGGTCACGTTAGGAACGAGTAAATGTAGAAAAAAATGTACATTTGTTGTATTCTACACCAAAAAATTTAGAAGGTAATTTTTTTGAAAACCCCTTATAATGGCCGCACCCCATTTTTTGGGCCTAAAATTTGGTCAAAAATATGTGACGATTACGGGAGTAAATACGGTAATTCTGTAGAACATGATTAAAATTTTATTGCTTTATACAATTTGTGTAAGAATAAAGATGTAAATTATGTGTTCTATGATGCAATTTGCATACATAAAATTAAATTTTAAAATTAATAGTGTTGAAATGTGTTCACATAATGTACAGTGACCCAGGCGAATTGTTAATTACAGTCCCGTTTTTATTCATGTATACGAGGAAAATTATCTTAGTAACTTTGTAGGAGGGTAGAGTAACTATCAGGCTAGCAGCTGGCTGCTGCCCCTACGCTGTGACGTACGGACGTAAGAAATTTTTCAATGTAAACATCTTGTGTGAGATGCGTGTGGTCACGTGTGGTGTTTGTATTGCATGAGACTGTACCGGTTGACCTTTGTCAACTTCCGCTTGCAACCTCCATAGCTTATCTCCAACGATCATTTCTTATCTCCTTATTCACAGTATGCGACATCGACCTAGTGTTTCTGGTAGTAGTTTTCTGTGAGACTCAAAAGAGTGAACGTGCAAATTTACTTGTGGGTAGTTTTTAGTATAGGCCAAAGCATGCTTCTAGTTTTGTGTTTTATGAATCTGGGTGGTATTTTTGGAATTATAGCTGTCCAAAATACCAGTTTTAGCAATTTCCAAAATCATGCTTGTAATACGCTTGCTGCAATATTTTAAATTATAGGGACAAGTGTGTAACATTTTTGTAGTCTCGTTAAAAAAGGAATACTTGCAACTCGCTGCAACATATTTCAAGCGTAGTTAGGTTGGCCAGTTAAGAATAAATCTTAATGTACTGTATTGGATTTATACTCCCTGTGACACTATCTGCCTGTCAGCTGTTGCTGCTTCAATTGAAGAAAAGCTACACACCAACTTCACTGCTACATTTCAAGTTTGAAGCTTGCATGCTGCCAAGTACGGTCATAAAATACTCGGACTTGCATATCATCGTTTCACTCTAACTAACCATCTTTCTGTGATCTCCCAAAAGATATTAATTGTTCACAAGAGCTGTAAGTAAATTCTAAATAAAAACATACCAAGCAGCTTGAAGTTAGACTAAATTGTTAATAACTGGTAGCAAATGCAATTTGATGAATGGCATACAAAGCTCTGCATCTTTTCCCACAGTACCTCTTATTACTTAAATATTTTAATATGTACTACATAAAAGGAAAAAACACACAATTTGGAGCTGGTATAATATTTCTTTCATCTGTGTAATCTAGTGGTAAGACCCTTCACTTCATACTTGTACTTAGATCCCTAGTGGATTCTCACAGTTTTTTATCTCGTGGAAAACAAGGCTAATATTACAGATGGCCAGTGATCTCCAGTTTTCCAACTTTTCATTTTTTTTTTTTTTTTTGCTCCGTACCTACTTCTTTAATTGCTCTTGAGCACTTAAGGCTTTTCTTATTTTTCACGAGAGACTCTTAAAAAGTGATCATTTTAACATCATCATCCTATAATGGCAGCAATGACTTCAACTGCAAAGTGTACCCCATTCTGTACATAAATTAAAACTGATTCCGAATGAATAATAAAATCCTCAGGTAAGGACTAAAAAACAGCAAATGCTGGAATCACAATAGTGCAACAGACATGAGCAATGTGATACTAAATTCTCGTTATTGAGAACACAATGTTCGTATAATGCTGTGCAACAAATAAAAAAAAATGTAAATACAGTTCCTTGCCATTACATGCCTTCCTTCCCTTTTTTCTTTTCATACAAATAGCAACTTAAAATTGCTAACCTGGGCAGAACATAAAACTCAACAGACGTGAGGAAAATGATAATCATTACAAGTTTTAATGTCTTCTATACATTGCACTTTATATAAACGTAATTATTTTATTTTGTATTGTAAAAATGACTTTTCCAATATCTTTGTAGAAAATTGTATAGGTACTTGAAAAAAGATCCAACGGATACAGTAAACTAAACTTAACTAAACCTCTTGTACGACAGCCATTTTCAGTTAATTTGAAATGTATTTTAAATATACACTGACATTCTCAAATGTGAAAATTAAGTCACAATAAGGAAAATTCCTAATTTGTAAATCATATTTTTATTTAAAACTACGTTTAATTTAATGGAAAACGGTACCATACTTTCTTTCTTTACATCTGTATAACTCGAGACAAACATAAATAAAAAGAGCAGTCATTTTTGCATGATAAAAATGTGAATTGCCATGTTTATGTCCTTGTGACATCATGAAACTGTACAATTTATTGTATGTAACACACAAACTACAGCGTCATACGTTCAGGTCTCGAAATTGTGTTAAATAAAGTACTGTAGTTATGTGATAAAAACGTGTTTGGCTGGAACTCCAAAGCGTACAAATGTTTATAGTAGTTTGTTTGTGCAGTAATAAAATGCAATTTG
Organism: Medauroidea extradentata; assembly: GCA_003012365.1. Lineage (NCBI taxonomy): Eukaryota > Metazoa > Arthropoda > Insecta > Phasmatodea > Phasmatidae > Medauroidea > Medauroidea extradentata. The sequence continues at coordinate 18,106 of PNEQ01002076.1, read as the reverse complement.
CTACAAATAAAATCTTAATTATAGCGCCGAAAGACAAATCAAGGCGGACTACATGGTTTAAGCTTCAAGAAGAAACTTAGTAGTCTGCTATTAATGGCAAAAATACAGTTTATGTATGTTATGTAATGATTATTTTTATGTATTGTGTACAATATGATACGGTTAGCATAAAATAAATAGCATAAGTTCTTTTAGCTTAAATGTTGCAGTCACTAGCTTGCAGTTTTTCGACGAAATCCAAACAAAGTTTCTGTAGATGTTGTTTGTCTGTTTCACTGATTCTAGCAACGTCATTAGCCAATAAGTGAGTTCAAGGCACCTATGATTGGCTGATAATTCGTGGGGTGGGCGAGGTCTTGTGAAACTCACCTAGAAATGGCAGCTTAGCTCTCACTGCCATTCACAAGAAACGTAAATATTAAGAAAAAAATTTACATTTAATAAAAAAATTGATTTGCTACATTAATAATTTAATATCCAGACTTGCACAACCAGGAATTGGGTGGCTGCTAATCAAAACAAGTACGGCTACATCATAAATGTGCAAGTCAGTAAGAACGTGTTATCAATGTTAACGGTGTGGTTAGAAAATACAGCATTTTTAAAGCTGAATAATTTGAAAATTACAATGTTTATGGAGCAATTGCTTTGCCTGACTGCATTAAATGCTGAAATAATTCAGAAGAATAATGTAAATATGAAAAAACTTATTCTAGCAATATTTCTTATAACATGTCTGCATAAAAAGGTTATGATTTGCTTATAAATAACAAACAAAAATCTCTTGTAAAACAGATAAGTTTGCTCACCACTTTTACCAACATTTGGATACAAAATAAAATTATGTTTATGAACTTGGCAGCGTCCGTAACGTTAATAAAATCTACATACAGTACCTCCTGATCAGAATTTGCATCGCGCTAACATCACAGAAATCTCGGCGCTGATTGGCTGACATCTCAAGTTAGACTAACAAAGTTACTTTTGAATGTGCTGAAATTAAAAATTAAAAAAATAAACGTTGACTTCAAAATGTGTTTACTTTACGGTGAATTGCCTACAGTGTCTGTGATTGCAACCTTCTTTCTGACTCCAATTGTTGTTACCCCTGTTGTCTTTTGCACAACTTTGGTTTTTTTTTTAATGTTGAAGTTCTTTCCTTTTGGGTTCATCTGTTACTTTTCCGACATCTGTACATTATTCCTTTATTATTATGTATTTGTCCTCGTTCCTTTAGATATATGAAAAATATACGACTGGAAATTGACATTGATAAACAACATTTGCTAGAATAAATCAAAGTAAGGAGAGATTAATACAGGTAATGAATTTTCTTATGCAGTTTAAAAATTAGATCTGAAAACTGTGGAAAAATGATTTTGATTACTTTTTGCCTTCAATAGCTAATAGAGTTGGTCAATTCTTTTTTTGGCGTGTAATACCTGGTATTCTTGGGCTATTGAATGACACAGTTTGTAGCAGGAGGCCCCAAGGAGCAAAAAGGTTGCCTTGGGGCGACACCCTCAAATGAACAGTTTTTGAGAAAGTGTATGTAGAAAATGTGAAACTTTACAGCTATGCGACATTCAATACACATGAAGTGAAAGATAGTCAAAACAATTTTTTTCACGTATGCAGATCTCGTCATTCTTAAATGCACCCAGTTGTCATTATTTATTTATCCTTGTACTACATTGTATAATGTGTGTGTTCCTGCATGTGCTTATACACACATACATGTTATATATAATAAAATCCCTTTTATTACAACCACCTCTATATAACAATGCTTTCCTCAGGAACCGTGGGGTTGTAAAATAGGGGTTTTATTGTACAGTTACCTCCTTTATTTAGACTGTCCCTTTATAACGACCCTATTCTAGGGAACCGTGAGGGATCTTTATAGAGTGGTTTTATTTAGTTTTTTTTTGTCTGTTTCCATTTTTTTTCTTCTATCCCTGCAATTTTGTGGTGTAATAAGAAAGCTGTATTTTAAGTGTGGTGCCTCTAAACATAAACAAAAAGTTATTTTTCTTGGCTTTAATTTAAGCATCATTCTTAAACTGACAATAAAGACCAATTATGACAACAAAAGTCTGTGACATGTTATGTTAAACGGTGCTGTTGCACTCCTTGTGCATTTTGGTTTCAAACAATTTGCGAGGAAATCATGATGTGCTGTCATGCCCTCGCACACCTGTGTTACAGTGCAGAGTTGGAGAAGAAGTTCTCGCACCTCAATGATCTGCGCATGAACGTAGACGACTGCGTCCATCAGCTAGGTTGGGAGAACTTGGCCTCGTGCAGTGACTTCCTGCGCGGGGAGGCCCAGATACCATCGCCGGTCGTGATGTTCGAGTGGGTCCGTGATTCCTGTTTGTACTACCAACAGTTGTATCCTTGATGTGGTTTTCATACAATTTATAATATTCTTGCTGAGTAGTTTGTTGGTTCTCACAAATTGATGCGTGTCCCTTGCACTAGACATTCTGGGTTGCAAGTAAGTTTGCTGAATGTGAGTAGTGTATAAATCTAGAAGACCTTTTAGATAAGAGCATGAGAAATTGGTATGGTTCTTCTAGAGTAGTTGGTAATTGAGTTATCCTCGACCCAGTGAGTGACTACTGGGTTAGCCAACAAGGACAAACTCTACTTGCTAGCGCAGGGGGTCATCTTTACATAATATAGGGCAAGGCAGATATCACTCGCCTTGTACTTTATATCAAGGGTTGGTACACAGGTTAATCTCATGAAAGGAGAAAACAAGGTATTTTATTTTCATAGGGCGTTTATATTCATAAACATAAGTTACAGCACTTGTCACAGCATAATGAATTTAACATTTCAAGGGTACCTACATGGTTTACAACATGGGTTTGTGTCAGTCACAATTTGAGGACATTCATTACAACACTGGGATCTCAATATGAGATACAACAACAGGGTACGACAGTAATAATGATACGACAACTTGGAAATACAATACTAATTCCTCAGGACTTATTATGATGCATACGACTTTACATGGCACTTCCGGCCGTTCAAATACTGGGCAAGAATTAAGGCCTTGCTTGTGGCCGAAACAGTGTGGCGATCATCTCTTTGATCCCGAAAGGTTTACAATATTCATAGCATCATTTACATAATGGCACTGCGGCCGTTTGAATAATACTGGACTAACATAAATACTGCGGTACTGGTAATTAAGCGGTGATCTCTCTGATCCCTGGGAAAGTTTACTACATTCCATAACTTTCAATAACTTTACGAGACAGCTAACACTTTAAGACTGGCAACGAGCATGGATGCGAAGTATTAGGCATAGTGGCTTGAAGACCACACAGGTTAGGTTGCCATGCTAGGAAGATTAAGTCTCAACTCGGAAACATGAATAAGTTGTCCCATCTAGGGTGGTGGGTTGAGGCAGGGGCAGGATCCAGGGCTCCCTTCGCAAGAAGCCACTGGAGGGTTCGGGGTGTTCCCTTTACAAGAAAGCTACCCTTGGATGTAGGTAAGGGTCGGAGGGTTCCATTTTCAAGAAAGCTCCTCCAGGAGATAAGGTAGCATGGAGGGTTCCCTTCACAAGAAACAGCCTCTCGAGGAGCTTTGGGCATTCCCTTCGCAAGAAACAGCGCCCGAAGGGACGAGAGGGTTCCCTTTACAAGAAACAGCCTCTCGAGGCAAGTGTAGGTTAGGTTGAGGGGAGTGCCTGGCTGGCTCGGCCCGAAGGCCGAACCCCTGTTGACTGACTAGCTGGGCCCCTCTTTATATACTGGCCAGAAGGGTTGAAAGTACTGTTAGCAATATGGCGGCCGAGCCGCACGAGGCTGTCTACATCTACAGGTGTGCCACACTCACACAAGGGAAATTCTCTCTCGTGGCACAACTGAGTAAACAAATATCCCGACTGACATAAATAATCTCATGTTGCCGTTAAACACTATAATTAATACACAAGAACATTTATATAATACTAAAACACATTTCTAATAAATAACAAACAAGTACAATTTATATTTACGTGCGTATTTCCTGTGATCGCTGTTTAGTGCACTTTTATAGAGTCCGTGCACGGGTTCGGCACCACTGGTGAGGCACTCGGCCTTGGCTGTATTTTGTAAACAAACACTAGTACAGGTTAATAAATGTTACAAATGCACTTATACATGGAAAACACTTGGGCGTAAGTAATTACTGTTATACAAATAAAGCTTCGTCTTCACAGTCTTACATGCTAAAATATTATTCTTACGTAAAAATAAACGGCAACACGGCAATCGGCAAAGATGCGGGCGAAAGCTAGTACTTTTAGGTTAGAGTAGTTAAGTGTGAAAAATCGGGGGCGAGCGTTAACGTAATTTATAAATTTATTTATAAATTTAAATTTAAATTTAAATATCAAATTTATTTATAAATTTGAGAAGTATGCCAGAAAAACAGGGTCCCAGCAATCCTATTTACTGACAATTTTCTCTGAAGAGAAATATCAAAATCAGGCAAACCTATAAATTACAGGCTGTGCATATAAAGTTTATGTTAGAAGTGTGTGGTGCTGTCAAGACGTCTAAGATGAGTTAGGAATACCATTCTAGTATTGGTTCAGTAAATAAAAAAAAATATAATTGCTACCCACTTTGAAACCACGGGCTTTGTTTACCTTTTTTTTAACGTAACTGAAAATAAATCTGAATATAAGAGGTTCGGAAAAAAGTAAGCATTTTTAAAGTCCTGCTTGATGTCTATTCTTAAACCTTTCATATCTTTCTACCGCTGTAGGTCTAAATATAAACATTGCCACCTTTTTTATTTACGTAGGGTTGTACAATGTTTATGTCTACATTCCGCTGCTTCAAAAAAAAGTTATCTACAATTTCTACTCATTAAATTTACAATTGATCAGTAGCAGCTATCTTTAATTATACATACCGTATTTACCCGCTTATGGGTCACACGTTTTATGCCAACTTCAAGTGCCAGAAGTGTGGGGTGCGACTTTAATGTGAGTTTCTCATTGTAGCCTAGACAAAAAAAATGTTAATGCATGAAGGCAAACAAACTAAAGTTTTTTAAAAAGGTGTTAACCTTTGTCTTAAAATAAAGTCATACGAGTTGTGTATAGGTTTTTTACGGAGCATTTGAATGATGTGCTGGAAGTTGTGCCTACCGGGCCGGCAGCATTTAGCTGGCAAGTGGCGATAGCATATTTTAAGGTCATGGGTGGATGGAGTGACTGGCTGCGGGCTGACTGTAAAGGTCGAGGAGGGAGTAAGTAGTAGGGGAAGAAAAAGAAACAAAAATAGTGAGCGCACGCTGTTGGCACTCGGGCACTTCACTCCTTAACCCCAAACCCCCCGTCCCACCTTCATCCAATTTCCCCTCCACTAACGTACAGTAGTCGCCTATCTCTCTCGTTTCTTTATATCCTTTCATGCCTGTCAAGAATCACCTCTCTTGCACTTCCAAATCTTGTGTGACGTTTTGAAGGCCTCTGGTGGAAGGGATAGAGCAAAGCTAGGAATGAGAACACAAAACAACAAACGCGAGCAGGCGCCAGGCAGACAAAGACGATAAACGGAAGTGTCGCGATGGTGACTGGAAATGCGTAGTACCATACACATTGCACGAAACATTGCTCACATATGATGATTATTGGATCAAATTATATTTCTCACATAGCGTTTTACTAAAGACAAATGCATGGTACACTCCTTAAGTGAAGGCAACTCTTATGATGAAAAAAGTTAATATTTAAGCTGAAAAATAAAGTTGTGACCCTTTTGCAGGTAAGTACAGTAAGTTTTTTTATAAATAGATACCTAATTAACTTCTTTATAATATAGGTTTCTGTAGGTCAGCTCTTTTCAAGATTCTTTGCACTTTGTTTATGTTATCTCTCATATTGTTTAAAAAAGGATTTATATAAAATATAAAAAAATTTGAATGCAAAATACATATATACGTAAGTGTAGCTAGTAAAAATATAGATGTAATATTGGAGAAAAATCAAAATGTGGAAACTGTCTTAAAAACGTATGTGAATAAAATTTCAACAAATGTCTTGTATGTGATGGTGTACTCATAGTATCTTCAATTTCCTATTTATGTTTAAAATATAATAATACCCTAGTAAACAAGCATCCAAGAAACTGTAAATGTATACACTAACTCCTTAAATTAAGAAAACTAAGCCTACAATTTTTAATATGTATTTGTTTTGTGCTCATCTTTTATAAAGGGGTGACATATTGTGTGCAGTCCAATTTGTTGTACTGTGGGGTATTTGGCCTTCCTATCCCACCTTTTTTTTTCTGAACTGATATTTTTTCTTCTTTTTTTTTTTTTTTTTTTTTTTATCTCATATTGATGTCCACCCGGCGTCTGTACAGGTGCCCAGACCCCAGCATACTAAGCTAGGTGTTTGGTGGTAAGTTAGGGTATAAGTCCCCCAAGTTAGTGGAGAACCCGGCCTATAATGGCAATTTGTGATCAGGATGTATATAGGCAATGTGGAGTGAAAACATAAGTATAATTAAATGCACAAACTGAGGTACTGCGTTTCCTTTTTATTGCCTTGCAGATTACATACGAACAAAAACTTAAATTTAGTATTAAGGGCTCCTTTCTGTAATATTATGTAATTTTGTAACACTGATGTAATTCTGTTATAGGCCGAGCCACATGTTTCCTCTGCTAAAATTTAGGAGTACACTTTTTTTTAATGTTAAAAGTGTATCCAGACCATTTCATGTTAATTTGATCTAAGTATGTAATTGAGAGTTGTGAGCATCCTGTATGATGTGTTGTACTCGTGGGTGGCAGGCGAGATACAAAGTAAATAGGTACCACAATTTATGTGTAAGTAGTTTACCCTTTGTTGACATCTGTATTAAATTTGACAAAGAAGTGTGCCGAGTTGGGTGTTAAATTTTAGTCTGGATACACTAGCAGGAATTAAATTCATTTTTTTTTTGTGTGTGCTGACGATCGCCATGTTGGAAGGGTGACTTCCGGCGAGGAGAAGGGAGGCTAGGTGGCCATTGCTAGGTCTCAGCAGCGTGGGCACACTGGAGGTCGGACGTCTCTTTGTGAGGTGCAGAGTGTTTTGTTATCTTTTTTTCAGGCTGAGTCAAGTGTTGGGCCCGTGTGCATCCACGCACAGTGGTAGGGCAGTATTATTATTTTTCTTTTAACTGCAGACAGTTTTTTTTTTTGTAGCAGAGACTTTATTTTTGTTTGTGTGCAATCAAGTTGAACACTTGGTCGTGTAATCTCGTGTGCATTAAACTGCAATGTTGAATTCAACTTCGTTGTTGCGATTATTTCATCAAGTTATTTACGCACCACCTACGAACCACCCCCACACATAGATAAGAGGCCTCTGCCTACTGCTGAGGACTACACACACGAGTGTGGTTGCCTGAGTGGTTATCTGCGTGAAAGGAGTAGCACCACAGTACGTTAGACCTATTGGCCGGCAATGTAATTTATTACAAATACAAAATACTGTACGTAAATAAATGTGTTCATTTTGCTCCACATTACATTCGAAAAATTAAACTACCTTTGCCACCAAGAAACCACAGGTATCAAATCCTGACTTTAATTTTCTTTAGTGCTTGGGCGGTAAAGCTGGATTCATAACCACCACTTAGCGAACGTAAAAGTATAAACACTGAGTGTGTACGCTACCATTCTCATTTGTAGCGTGCGTACGTAATAAATTAACTTTCTACCTTTTACTTCCTACGCTACGTGTGCTGGTGGTTGTGAATGCAGCATGTGCAAATGTTAGACTCAGTTAAATATAAATTGATATTGAATTAATTATTTATCCACGTCATAAATTATTTAATTCGCCTCGAAAAATAAAAATAAATTACGATCATGTATTACTGACATTTTGTTACGACATAAACAATTTCTGTGCATGTCTAGATTAAATATTGTGAGTGTGTACGTGTCTTCATACGTACGTTAAGTGTGATTGTGAATCCAGCTGAATAATGGCGTTTAGCTGACGTAGTCTTGAACCACACTGTTAGTTAATACGTTAAAAGTACCTAATTCCAATACATAGTCGAGTAATCCTAAAACATAATGAAATTCATCATTGGAGAATTGTAGTGACATACATTCTATTCAAATACAGTATTTACTCGCATAATCAGCACATTTTTGACTAAATTTTTGGTAAAAATAATTTACTGCTGCCATTGTGTTTTCAAAAAAAAATTCCTTTCAAGATTTTTTTGTGTAAAATATTATGTAAATGCATGCATTTTCCATATTTACTCACCTATAGTGTCACCTTTTTCCAAAAATAAAGGAAAATACTTCTGGGGTGAATGGTAAACATGAAGCAAAAGACAATAATATATCTAGTTAATCCATTCATGTGGATCACTAACTATTATGTTGCTTGTTGAAAAAGTTTGTTCTGTCATTATACAGAATTTTTTAAAATACTTCTTCAAGCGTTTCAAAATAATAGTGAGACATTTGGCCATTATGGTAGTAAATATGATACTTCTATGTGTGTAAGTAATAAAATTAACAATTAACATATTTTTCATTGTAATACTTTATGATGCATTTAGTACAATGTTTAGTTGTGAAGTTCATTTACCCTTATTCTTGATGAAACTGCAAATTCTGTGATGCTGATCGCATTATTTACATAAAATGCTAATATGTATGTTGGGTTCATTTAATTTTGATTTTGGATTGTTGCGTTTGAATTTTTTTATGTATAAAAAATCTCAAATAAGTTGTGTTTCTTCAAAGTTTTCAACCTGGTGTGAAAAGTCAATTTTAAATTTGCATCATGGAAGCTCCCTTCAGTTCAATTTTTTATCTTTTGTTATGAAACCTTACATAGATGCCAAACATTATTGTGTAGTGAAATAAATAAATGGTTAAATATGTTGAATGATTGCATAAGTGTTTCTTATGTAGGGATATTTTACTTCATGTGCTAAGAATCCCATTTATAAGTTCCACTTAACACAAATCAATACTGGAATGAAATACATAATTGAGTTAATTATTGAAGTTGATTTCAACAGGAAATCTTGAAAATTTTAAGAATATTTACCTTGGTTGCAGATAAGAAATTGCAGAAACAATTGTAATGTCCATTATTTCTCTTCAACAAGCAAATAATGTTTTGGGGTTAGAAGTAATTTAAGTTTTACTTTTCTTTTATAAAAGTTTCAGTCCTGGTTTATAGTTTTACTGCAACCTGCTAAAATTCTTTAGTTGATTTCAGTTTGTATTTAGTCAGATAAAATTTAATTTTCAGCTGGTAAATAAATACATATCTTGGTATGATATGACGTGTAATATACACTTCTTAACAGTGCCGACAGAATTTTGCGAATAAGTAACACATTTTCTGCCCATATGGAGGACAAAGACGCTGGCCATTTTGACTTTACATCATGTTTTCAAGAAGATAAACTTTTGAAACAACAGTTGCAGCGTAAGTTAGTTTCAAATGGAGTGTGTGAAAGTTCTTACTTGATAAATTTATTTTGTCCCACTTGTCTGTAAATGTAAATTTTTGTAAGGTATGCAGTAGAATCCCTTTTTTACACTTTTCCCGCATTTTACACTTACCTACTTTTTGTGATCTCATTTGTGTTTATATATTTGAAATTTCCCTCATTTTACACTTTCCTCCATTTTAGAACTTTTTCTAGGTCTTTTCAGAAGTGTAAAAAAGGGGTTCCACTGTACATGACATCTCAAAGATAACCTTAAGACCTTTTTTCAAACTGTTGATAATAGAAGTGACACCTTTTTGCTAAAGTTTGACCCAAATAGCTACATTGGATATGTGTGTGTGTTGCTTACACATGTACAGGATGTTTCTTAACTATCTGTCGTAAATCACATGGATGTTAGAGAACATTTGTCTGGAAATGGCACTCCTGCAAAGTTGTAGGAGCAAACATATGTCACTTATTTGAATTCTGTACACTGCGAGGCACCAGTCTAGTGTCTGAGAGGATGAGCTAGCGCAGCTGAGTAGGACCAAGGGTATTGCGGGCTGCAGTTTCTAGACACATATGAAGGTGAGCCATGTTTTACACTTTTAACCCAAACATGTGTCTAGAAACCGCAGTCCGCAGTACCCTTGACTGGCACCTTGGAGTGGCAAAATTCAAATTCGCACATTAATGTTTGCCCCTGTATCTCTGCAGGGTGCTATTTCCAGACAAATGTCCACTAGCCAATAATGTTCTTTTTGAGTTTTCTACAATCCATGTGATTTATGACCACTAATTCATAAACTTCCTGCATATCAGCAACAAGTAGTCACTCTACATTCATTGTGTTATTATAAATGATAGTGTCTATTTTTAACGATATTTTCACAGTTCGAATTTTTCTCAAGAGCAGAAAGAGCAAATTCTTCACATTTTCATGAGTGTGGTGGCACAACTGTGACACATTGGACTTGCATTTGGGAGGACCTGGTTTCTATTTTTACCTCTGACCATCCAGATTTCCATGGCCAGTTCATCTCCAACTTGTCGAGTTGTGTGTGTGATAGTCTCTTATGACCTCATTGAGATGTAAAGCCCACTGCTGTAGCTACCTTAATATTTTACTGATCAGCATAGTTCAAAAAATTAGTACATTTACAGTACTTATAATGTACTTGACATTTTACGTGTTATAGTTAATTAGCAGAAAACTAAAAAGGCACAGTATGTATAGAACCCTTTCTTACCACCTGGACACTGAAATTTTTTTGATGTAGTTTATCCTGTACTCCGTGTAAGTAACTAGCTCAAGGTTTAAATTTTTCACAAATTTAAAATGTTGAATTTTTTTGTGTAGATGGCTTTTAATTTATGCTCTCAGCTCTAACTCAGGTAAATTTCACAGGAATACTAGCACATACAGTCTTCTTTTTGCAAGAGAGTTGACAGCATGTAGCAGAGCAGTGTTGGATTGTAAGCATCACTGTTCATGAGCAGGAGAAGAGTCGTCATGCCGTCTTCCTAGTTATGCTCTCAGTCTGAGCTTACGAGCAAGATGTCTCTACGAAGAAGGTACAAACAAGACAATAGAGGCCATTCTTACTCCACATTGTTCAAGGCCATGTCTATAAGAAATTTCTTGATAAAATTCTGTGGCTTAATGCAAGAACAACCAACGTCAGTATATCATGTGTATGGTAATCAGGCATTAGGTATATGCTTGATTAACACTCTTACGATGTATTGACATTGGTTGTTCTTGCATTAAGCCACAGAATTATGTGTATCTATACCATTGTGGTGTGAATGTAACTTTGTACCAAAATTGAAATTCTTTTTTGAAAGTCATTTTTTAAATTGAAAGGCTTTTTTAATGTTTGTGAACTTGAAAATAAAGGAGAAACTACTCAAGCTGAGCTGAGGCAAGCTATTCAAATTAGTAGCTTGGAATTCAAGCAAAAATTACTGTTTTATCTAACCATGGCTCTATAGTTTACATTATTTGCAAAACTAATGTGATGCTGAAACTAAACATGGGATTGCATTGTCATCTTGAATGTGTGTTGAGCTAATTGTAAATTCAAAAATTTTGTGTACATTGTCATTAGCTATTTCTAAGTTCACTGCGTTAAGAATAAAGCATCAAAATGTGAAATAACAGCATTAGTAGTATGAGTGATAATGCAGCATATTTACTGTACCTGAATGTAAGACTATGTTTTTAATACAATTTTTACTTCCAAAAACTAAGGGTTATTTATTTTCGATACTTATGATGATGACGACTATAACTACAGCATGTGTTCTGTATCAAATAGTGTTTGATTGGCATTTTACATCTATCTGTTTTGATGTAATGTAAGGTCATGGGGAAAATGAAGGTTTTCATGCATTCAGTTGCCTGTGTAAAGTGATAGCACATTATCTGTATTTGTTTTGGGTTTTGTAAATTTGTAAAGTATTATCAGTAGATTGATTTAACTCAATTTTAGCCATATGTGTGTGAAGTGCCCAGCCACTTCCCCACATTATTTAAACCTATATAAATTTTTTTTCTTAATTAAATTTAAGTCTTTAATAACAGGCTTTATGCGTATTCAATATTGGTTCATCATGTGTTAGGGATGATACGACAGGATTCAATAACCTGGTAATTGGGGACATGGTTAGTTTAAATTCATCTTTTCAAATTTTAAATATAAAATACAGTTAGGAATTTTAAATTAGAGTAATTTGTTTATTTTCCGGGCTTGCTTGGTTTCCATCTGACTACCTTAAAATGTAAATTATTTTGTTGATATAACTTTTCTTTGTGTTTTTCTTAATTTTTAAGTTTTGGCAATATTAAATTTTTCCTGGTGAAATGAGTAACTTCTTGTGTTGCAAGCTTCTCCAGGCTGTAAGATTTGTGGTTCATCGCTTGCTTCATGAAATTCCTTCATGACGTAGGTTATTGACACACGTTGGTCAGCCATCTCAGAGGGTTGCGTAGGGTATTGCGCCGTGAAAGTAGTTCCTGTTGTACTGTCACATTTTTTCGCCGCACTCCTCTCGTTGTGTCATATTGCTTAACCTCGGAACTGGAGCTGGACAGCGACACGCCGACACTTCCAGCTACGCCCTCGCGAGCTGGGTAAATTTGATGATGAACTACCTGCACTTTTACTGAATGTTTAAGTTATTTTTTGCCACGACTAGCTCCGCCGGTAATTTTACAAGATCAGTTCTATGTTACCCTTGAAATGAAAGAGTTGTAGTTCGTTTCAGTGTTTATTCTGATTTTTCACCATCGTATAAAAAAAAAATTCCTCCAGTCACCAGTGTATTCCCGAGAAAGTCTCGCCTGGATAGAAAGTTAAAAAAACCGGCACACAGCCTATACTTTATGAAGGGAAATTCCGAAGCATCCCGCACCAATGACCTACACGCGTGGACGGAAGAAATTTAATAGATAAAGGTTAGTCCTAAAATCGTAAGTTATTCATTATTAAAGTTAATTTAGGCCCTGGTGCTGCCCGCGCTTGGTAAATTTGCCACTCCCTATCCTTTCATTGGTTATTTGGGTCACAGCCCGCTTGCACGCGACCGTCCTCTGCAACGTTGCGATGAATTCTCTCTCTCTGCGATGGTCTTTTCGCCTGACCCTGTGACCACTACTGTGCATTTCTCAGCTAGCCAATCACAGGCTTGACCCTTGCTTGCTGCCTAATAAGGCGTACAAGTCTGTCTTACAGGCCCCTCCACCATTCACCAACACTACAATACAACTATAGTGTCAGCCAATGGTTTACCAGGCTCCAAAACGCTTACTAATACGGCAGAGGCCAAAAAAGAAATAAACATGAGAAAGAATTTGACGCCTCTACCCCCGACCAAATATGGTATAGATTGGGTGCTATTGTTCAAACAAAGCTATGCTGTCATCGCCCTTCACCCATGTGGCTATAATTAAATTTATAATTCCCTAACTGAAATTTAAATTTCTTATATCAAAACATTATATGCGATTCCTTCCCCCAATACACTGTCACATTTGGAATTTAATATTAATAAAAAAAAATTACATAAAAATATCCTTTATATAGGCCGATAACCCTTAGGCCTGCAATGTTACATTACCCCCACAACTACTTAGGAAGAAAATGAACATTCTTCCTGAGTGGTTCCAAAAAAAATATAATAAACATGACAATAATTTGTAAATTCACACCAAATTACCATTATTACTCTTTTAAACTTCAAACAAGATTTTCTTGTATCAATTCTTTGGTGGTAGCAAAAAAAAATTGTTTCCATCCTTGGTGTTTGAAGATATAGTATACATAATTTTTTCTTATCTTTATTTTTGTTGTTAAATGTTATTCCACCTAGTTAACAAATCAATTATAATATTGGTCACATTAATAAATGTACTTAAGTAGCCTCTATATATAATTTTTTTTATTGGCATCCGATGACAAAGGTACTATCATACACCACCCTCATTTATTTGCAATTACATTTGGCATCCTGGCCAAACAACACCAACACAATTCACACTTGGCTGCCCGAAACCTCTTGGGTCAGCGAGTACAAAGCCCTAACTCCCAACTTCCCGAAACTTCTTGGGTCAGTGAGATTTAAAAAAATTGTGGATGAGACACACTCTCCACTACACAACACCTCACAATGAACAAGAACATTTCACAAATTTCATAAACATAAAATAACACTTCCTTAGTCATCTTCAGCAAATCTGTCACATTCTTTACTTGGCAAAAAAAAAAAAAGAAAAATTTTATATCTCACATTATTTTCAACATCATAAACACCTCAGTTAAACAATTCAACTTTGAACCTCCTGTTTCAGTATTATTAACATAAATTGATTTCACAACATTTACATTTACCATCTTTAACAAATTTGTGACCAACTAATAAAATAAACAAAAATTCAAATTATTATTTGCTTTCATATTGTCACGGGGGCGTAGCTGGGTTAGGTGGGATCGCCCAGACTAGACTACTAACAACCAACTATAAAAAAAATTAACTCAAGAAACACTTTCTAGTTAAATCGAACACTCGCTTCAAAAGAATACTGAACAAACACTGACCTAGCGAGATTACCGGGGCAAATATAGATGACGTTAGAATCATACACCAATAAAAAAAAAAATAATTAAATTAAAGAGAAGGGTTAATAGAAGTAAACGATAATATGTTCCAGACACAACACAAATATATATTTAAGAATAAAATACAATCTGTCTCTATCTGAACTTGACTCAATGGTAAACTGATTTCATCTACAGACTTTAAAATATTACGAGGGAACCCTTACTACCATGACAAACTTTTAAAAAACCAATTAGACAAAAAAAATTAAAAGAAACACGCAAGTTAAATTCAAATTAAAACTTTATACTGTTGTGCAATAAAAACGGGAAAACAGAAGAAAGAAAAGCTCAAAGTGATAGCCTAAGCCTACTTGATTTTGAAGAAGAAAACTAACTGTTAAAGTAGTACATGACTACTATTCCCGTCTATACTTGCATACCTAAACACTGCTGGCGGCCAAGGAGCCACAACTCATCTAGACCATCTGGACCGACTGACGGTACTCTAAAGACTGCTCTCTACTCACGTCTACTACAAGATACTTATACACTACTGAAGTGGAATAATAAACAAATACTAAAGTTTGTACGTCACATTTTTCAGCCGGGGTGCGGCCGTCCTCCTGCGGCCGAAGGCGTGGAACTCTACGATCTGCACTCCATCACCGCTGAAATTGAACTCTCTTCTCGGTAAAACGCTCGTACTTTAAAAACACGGTCCCGCGGACAACAAACACTTCGACAAAAACATGACGCCGCCCGACGCAGTCAACGGACTCTACCGGGGCACAAAAGACGGACAAAAAACAAGGCTGTCAACTGTAAGGAGGATGTAGGAACAACACAAGCGTTTACAGTTGTACCAACTATGTCTCTGGAGGCAAGGATGACAAACGTGTCGCTGGAGAGTAGGGAAAGGCAGAGAGAGGAGGGGATAAGCTAGAGGGATTGGTACTCCTGACAATCATGACGAAGCGACACGACAAACAAGAGAGGGGGGGGGAAGGAGAAGGTAGGAAAAAGGCGAAAAAAGGGGTGGGGGGAGAGGAAGGAGTCTACTGGCCTTGGAAACTAGCAGCTGGCCGGATCACATCATATTAAACGAGCATTGCCCTACGAACACAGCACATTTCCGACATTCCTATGTGCGCTAACCCGGGTAGAAACACATTCGCAGCGCGCAATACGTGTTTACTGACTGCGCATTTCTACAGCTGTTATGAGTGAATTACAGTGAAGCGACCACATGTTTGCTATGCCGCCTTCGCTGGAAACTAACGTGACGGGAACGAAAAAAACACTACGCGGCACTGAGCCATATCTAAATTTAGATGTTCGGATCATCTACTATACTCTTTCAAGTTATCAACAGCCCTCAAAGTCCCTGTTACTTAAGAAAAAAAGCTAAAGTTAACACATGGGTCCTAACAAAAAAGGAAAAGAAAACAAAAAGGACAAAACAAAAAAAAAAACG
Source organism: Medauroidea extradentata (assembly GCA_003012365.1). NCBI lineage: Eukaryota > Metazoa > Arthropoda > Insecta > Phasmatodea > Phasmatidae > Medauroidea > Medauroidea extradentata. The sequence continues at coordinate 2,042 of PNEQ01002076.1, read as the reverse complement.
CTTCGTGACAATATTATCAAATATTTTTCTTCACCCTTATGTCTTCAAACACCTTATGTCCATTTCACATGGAATTATTAGAATTTATTATTCAAAACAAAATCAAAATCCTTGACATTTCATTACATTTATAAACAAATAAGTTTCTATAAAATTTTCCTTTTTTGTTAATTGCTTAAATTTGCCACCAAATTTTAGAAGTTACCTGTAAACCTTTACTTAAACAACAATGTTCATAAACCTCATTTATTATTATTAATTTGTGAATCCAACATTATTTCATTTAATATTCATTATTTATTAATACATATGTAATTATTATCATTTTAAAACATTAGTATTCACTTCATTATGGATAATTGCTCAATCAAAAAAATAAAATATTAAAACTTGTTTTCTTCAATATTTGTCAATCACTGTAAAAGCTTGAAAAATTATATTCATTTACCATTAAACATTTTAAAAAAAATACATATATAATTATGTTCACAAATTAATCATTACCAAACGAATTGGCAGTTGCCAATATTATCTTTACATATTCCCATACAATTATTTCCAGTATACATTCTTTCCTAAATAAAATTACCACACAAAACCATTTTGCTACTTTGGGTGTCTCACCCTAAAATAATTTTCATACATCCATTATTAATTTGGCGAACCTTCGACATTTCCTCCATACTCTCCTCGCACTTCAAAATTATTTACTTTGTGTTAAAAGAACATGTCATCTTTGACATAAATCTTTCACTTCATTACTTACTTAATAAACCTGGAGGAAATATACTCATCCAATAACACTGTTCCTTTATTAACAATACCATTGACCTAGTATTAGTATCTCTCAATTCCAAAAATCTTAAAACTCTTATTTAGTCATAAAATGTATTAAATTGTTACCATTAAATTCCTCAGGTATTTCCTGGACATTCTTTAAACCAAATATTTTATGTTACGAAGTTACTACTAAAATGTTCAATTATGGTATCATCAATACCCTCACTCCACTCGAAGCATAACCTTAAAATTATAACTTATCATCTATTTCCTGCAACAGCAAAAAGCAAATATTTAAACTAAATCATAACCATTTGCTCACATGAACTTATTGTTCAGTCTATAAATTAAACCCGAAAATTCACTTAGCCTCATAGGCTTGCAGTTCAATGCTTCCAATTTGTTCTAGAGTCAAATAGGTAACAGAAACTTTTCTTTCGGCTCTTGGAGCCTTTCGGCACAACCTTCACCACCTTATTACTAGAGACCCAATTATATGGTGAATCGCGATAAACGAAATAACACCGAAAAACACGTTAAAACGTGACTAAACACGAGAATAATCAACATTTGGTAGATATTATTTAATATAAACATCTGGTTTCATCAGCATCATTTTGGTTGGAATCAAGTTGGCGATACTGTAACGAACGAACACTAATTAACTCGCACTGTCTATATTTACTCTATAGAAACTATAGACAAAGGTTATTCCTTTAACGAAAAAATTTTTAGTATATATTTCACTCAAAATGCCATGAAAATGAACTGTTTTGCGTGCTATTCCAGACAACCAGTGCAATGCTAGATTACCGCTATTTTTTTTTTTTATTTGTTTGTTTCTTTAGGTCCCAATGAGCCTAAGCTTGCAATTAGGGACAGTTACATCAAGTCACAAGGCAACAGCATTACAACATTTTATTTTTAAAGTAAATTTAAAGTAACGAATTATAAATATCATTTACACAGCTTATGACACTTAACATACTGGTAATAAATAAGCATACAGTAATTGTACATGGTAGCAACTTAGATTAACCACTAGCATACTCTAGTCGAGAACTTACTACAGTGGAACTTGTATAATTCGAACTTCTTTAATTCGAAATCTCCTTTAATTCGAATTTTTCTCTTGGTCCCTAGCATTTTGTATCCAAACAGTACTAAAAAATCGTGGATAATTCGAATTTCGTTTTGGGTAATTCGAATTTTTTACATGTCTAATTAGTGTATAAATCTTAATCTGCGACTCAAAAAATTTG
>PNEQ01002075.1:40275-53031 GCA_003012365.1 Medauroidea extradentata | reverse complement strand
TATATAATCACACACACGTAAAACTACTTAAATTATCAGTGAGAAAATAACCTTAAATCAATTTACTAAATAGCAGTATATTGAAAACATTGCAATTAGAAAAAATAATTGTTGTTAATAATCTAATTTGGCATTGCTTAGTAATTACTTCTTTTTAAATGCAAAATGCTAATGTAAAATACATAATAGCATTTAATAACCAACATATATTTTACAAGATAGATATTGTTTGTAAAGAGGAACAACTAGAATCATTTAGGTGCAAATGCCAACTTCATGGTGCACTTACAGAACGAGTACGAAGACGCCTACTTGGCTGGCAAAAGTGACCCAGAATATTGCAGCAGGGAACGTGTCTATTGTAGCATTGTAAACTTGTGTATAGATTGCTGCAGAGAACAAGGGTACTGTGTTGTCTGCAGCTGACAGAACCGCAAACACCTTTCCTGCAACAATACACAGCACAAAAGTGACCCACAATACAGCAGCATGAAACATGTCTATGGTATCATTATAAAGCTGTGTGAAGAATGCTGCTTGGAACAAAGCAATGTACTGACTGCAGCTGATACTGCAATAGCAGTAAGTAATACTATATCTATGGTATCATTATAAACCTGTGTGTAGAATGCTGCAAGGAAAAAGGGCACTGAATTGACTGCTAGTGATAAAACTACAAACAGCTGTCCTGCTACAATACACAACGCAACAATAAAGATGTGTAATACATTCTTATGCCTCCTGTTCAAGATAAGCGTGAGGAGCAGCGGTAGCCGGTCAATGTTTTCAGCTCAGTTCTCTGAATATAATGTTCTTTTCCCCTTCCCCTTATAAATTGCTACACTTTCTTTCCCTACTAATAATTATAATTTACTCAAAGGTTAATACTTTTGCTTAACATGTATTGAGAAATTGCACTGTGTTTCAATGAAACCAGTAATATTTTTATGCGTCTCAGCAACGTAGCCAATAAAGTGTGTAGTAAAAATCATTCGACTTAAAAAGAATTAAATTTAGTTTAGTATTAATTGTAATATATAATTACTCTTGTCTTCTTTGAAAAATTAATATTTAACAATATTCTCTGAGTATGTCTGATCAGCAGATATTATAAGATGTCAAACGTGTTCAGCAGCCATAATACACACATAGTTGTACAGCTGTTGCATGGCATAGTCTGCGACTGCACGTACGTATGCAACTTACCCAACATTACAATACTGGTTTAACTTGCAAAAGGAAAGAAATGCCTACAGACAGTTTGTGATAATGTAGCCTACTTACAACAAAAGCCCTGTTTAATTTCTATTTTCAACGAGTTTGTATCTTTCCGCTGCATATTAACAAAAACAGTACCACGTGTTTTTATTTGAGTTAAATTTAACGTGTACAATCTTCTGTTAATCCCCTTTAACAAATATTACATGCTTAGCAGAGGTTGGTGAAACCGGGCCAATGACTTTTTTGTGGCTACATTACACTGCTCCGAAAAATTTTATCTACAATATACAGGTACTCATTAAATATACAAACAATGACTAGCACTAACAGCAAGTTAGTATAAATACCTGCGAAGTAACTTCTATAGCCTACAATCTCAGTTTCTGTACATTTGTTCTTCAGTGTTTCCTCACAATTATTGTGTACCCGATTCGTAGATAAAATGCCAACAATTTTGCATGTGAGACGTCTTAAGACTACGTTAGAGTTTAGTTTGTCTAAATGCAGATGCAATTTTATAGCAAAAGCAAAGTAGGTCTATGCATATCTTCAGACCCGCATTGGCATATCATTTTGATACAATTAAATTAATATTCCGAAAACTGTAAGTTAATAACTCCAATTACAAAAACTAGATGTTTTATGTGCTTGTCCACTCTAAAATCAACACATACGCTGCGCAGATTGTTTTATTATAGCTAGGCCTTAGGCCTACGATATTTGTGATTACAATTACGAAACACGTAAATAAATGTGTGCAGTTCATTCCACATCACATTCGGAAAACAAACCTGCCACTAATAAACCACGGACACGAACCTTAAAATACTTTCCACTTACGCACAAGCAACACAGAATTTGCACAAAATGAATCAATATTGTAAAATTCAACAAACAAAATTATTCCACCAAGCGTTGGTAATGAATCCATTGCGTCAGAGACTATTAACATAGATTCTACGGCAGTTTATTATTTCTGCACAGTATCACGTCACTCATGCCAGCAACTTACAATAATAATACATAGTAACGTATTATTCATAAAAGTTATTCTAAGTCAGCTACACATCCACGCGACACCGAACATTACTTTGTTACCAGTCTGCAATGTATAAATACACGTGCGATGCGAGCGGTCATTATCATCAACGGGCTGACGTAAATGTTGCGTGCTTTTGCAGCAGCTAGCTGGGTTACTCTGCTCATTGCATGGAGCAGGTGTTGATAAAGGCGAGGTTCCCGCATCTCTCTACGTCTCTGACTAGGACAGGGGGTAGGAAAGGGGAGCGACAGTCGTGCGTTAGTCGGTGTTAGCCCCGAGCCAGGTTTACACCACAGCAAAGGGCGGCTTACATGAACAAAATTACTGGAGATAACGCCGTCCGCCTGTAAAACCTAGCGCAAAGCATTCAATCTCTTATTAAGAAATGGTAGAAGCATAAATTGTGGCACATTACCTGAAATTTAATAACATTAAGTACATAATAATTTTGTAAAAGTTTACTCAGTGCTACAGCACGAGAGCACGGCCTTACGCATGCCACTGGTGAGGAGTGAGAAGCACAGCAGTAGCATGCTCATGTTCACTTAAGTGACACTTAGTGTTGATCTCTCAATATCTACCAAATAAAAAATCGGCTGAAATCTGCATTACAATAGGACAAAAAAAGTGCCATACAAGAATGTCACTACCAGAGATAACTTTTCCCAGCCTCTGGAATCTGACAAACTACAGTGGAACCTAGTTAATACGAGAATATGGCTATAACGACAGTATTTTTGTGCACCGCCAATTTCTGCATTAAATACAATGTTAATTAATTAATTTAATATGAGAGCATTTTCACGGTTGCGTACGTTATAACGACAGAAAAACGGCAGTACGTATGCAGAATTAGTCAAGTAAACAACTAGTGGCGCGCTCGGAAGTGAACATTGAGAGTTGCGAGAAAGAATCGATTGTACGCGGCGGCCCGTACATCTGGTGGTGCGGGTGCGATCAGCGACAAGCTGTGATCAATACTGTGCTATGAGTCGACTCTTCATCGACGTGTGTACACACAATGAAAATTGCATTACCTTTGTCTCCTGGCGGTAGCAGTTCACGGCCCACGCTCCCCTAGATGCCAACGCCCAACGCAGCCATGTTATGCTTTCAAGATAGCGTTATATAATTTAGCATTCAGATGAGAATTATTTTCTTTTGTTCATACACAAAACATTTTTTCCTTGTATGAAAATATGTTACGAGAGGTGATGTTTCGAAGTGCGTATACTGTGCCACTGTTTTAACGCGTGTATTAGTTTCACTTAAGCAGATGCACAATCAACACGGCATCATCATTTGTCCACGAATGTTAACATATATGTTAAGGTATAAATGTGAAACTTTTTTTAATGTGTTTATAAGACATTGACATTATGTCACTGAGAATATAGTACCACAAAAAATTTTTGTTTTTGGGAAAAAAAAAAAATGGAAATTTTCTGTTTTTTGAAAAACAATAATATTTTGAAATTTTATTGTTTTGTTGTTGAAAGGTAGAAATAGCGTGAACGTATATAAAATTTTGTTAAAATCGTTCTCGTGGTTTTCGAGATACGGGTGTTTAGTTTTTTGGGGTCCCGCATAGCACGGCATAGGCACACTGTCACTAGTACGGGGGAGGGGGAGGAAGGCGGAGAAATTACGATTTATCGGCAATATCGGTTGAGACGAGCATCTCTTATAACGACAATTTCTGCCGTTATTGTCAACTCTCGTCTTAACGAGGATCCACTGTATATTCTAAAATTAATACATAGTACATTATTCTACTCCGCCCTTTTCAGTTCATCACTCTAAGTACCGTATTTGGGAGTAACTATGGGATATTGTAAGTAATTACTTTTTGTATATATGGCAGACCTGAATAAAGAAGTCTGCTTGCAGTAATTTCTGAATAATAAATATCCACATAACAATATTGGAAAATAAAAACGGTACAAAAGTGTTGTGCTTACGATAACCAGAAAATATAAAACTCAACCAAGTGTAATGCAACTATTATTTGCCGTCTGAATACACAAATCCAATCAGTAAAAGAGTACAACCCTGACTTTGTTGGTCTTGATTGCTGACCTTGATTTGTGGCGGATGTTGTAAGAACTAACACTTTAAGAATTGTAGTAGGCCTTCCCAGGTTTCTCCAGCAATAAACCAGAGCAAGACTTTACTAGTTTCACATCTAACATGCTCTGATGAATACATTCTTTGTACATAATTGTAGGACAATCATATTATTGTGCTATAGGAGTACTAATTTGAAAATAACAAACAACTTACCTCTTTCCGGGACAGGAACAAGCTTTGAGGTGATGGACCTGAGGACAGGTGCAGCAACTGGACCAAGCCCCACGATAGTTCCTCCTGAAATAAACCACAGTTAATATAATGTACGCTAGAGTGCAGCTACCATACACACTACAGACAGACGGATGGACAGTCGGAAGTGTCTGCTCACCCACGTAGAAGAGCCAAGGTACTTGCGCCAGTGCAAACACCACGCGAGCCAGAGCATGTGCCGTGGCTGCCACCAGAACCATTGTTGTGTCGCCAAGTCTCAGCACTTTGCTCATGATGGGAACTCCGAGCAGGGTTCCTGGAATACATGCACACATATGAAAGCCTGCCCTAAACAGATCACTTATTGATAAGCCAGAGGTTAAAAAGAGTTCTCATAGTAGTCTGCTCCTTGTATGGCACTCTCGCTCTTCTTTGTCCTTGTTTGATGCAAACTTAGCTCCTTTATTACGTAGTGGTTACTGTTGAAGCAGTGATTGTTAATATGTAGAGTCAGCTCATGTGAGAGTGCTACTTCCGTGCTCCTCAGTCTTCACACTTATCTTGAGCAAGCAGCATAAGAATGTCCCTCCTGTATTTCACAGTGACGGGTAGTTGGTGAACTAACAGTTCATCTTAACGTTTGGTTTAATGAATTACAAGACTAGAATGGTCGACAAGACGTGTACGCAGTAAAAGACAGTCACTGACTACGCACCTCAATTCATTCGTACCTTTCCACATGACTAGCTCACTCTGCTCAAATCTGCCAGGGCAGTTGTCCGCACATTTACATTGCTTCCACTCTCCCCACTATGTATTTCTCCCATCTCTTTTGTTCTCCATAACCCCTCGCCTAGCACGTAACTGCAACAAACTGGTCTCAAGACCGATAGGGTTTATAACTCCTCACCTAGCAAGCATACCTGCCAACTTTTCAAAATGCCCATCAGTAAATTTTTTCCAGAATGTCACATTTTTGCGTAAACTGCATGCAGCAATTTTTGTGCCGAATTGTATCAGTCCCTACAACTCATAAACTGTACACATAATAACACATATGATATTTTAATGTTTATTTGTTTTTAAAGTAGGCCTAGTTATCAAGACCTAAATATGTAAAAACAAATATTTGCCAAGTTATACATTGAACAATTTCCTGTTCACTTAATACTTTGAAAATCCATCATTCTTTTATAATTAAAAATGTACACTTGTATCTTTAAACAACTTGTAAGCAAGGTTACAACTATAAATAGTTTCACAAAGTTTGATATAAATCTCAACTAGTTTTGTTTATTTCACGTGGCATGAAATAGCCTAATACCAAACTGGATTGCGTTTTGAGTTATGAAATACTGTAAGGCAATATTCAGCTCTAGTTACAGCGCTTTCAAAGCCTACTTATGAAAATTTCTGTTTAATTCTGCAATTTCCATAGATTACTAATAAATGCCACGCAAAAATTACGCTATTAGTAATTAAGAACAGTTTGTTTATACCATACAAAAATATTATTATTGTACATATGCGTCACAATAAAGAGAAAATTATTTTTCTTTCAAGTTCACGACGGTATAAACACGCGCGCCATGCACCTTTCCAACCTAAAAATTTCGTCGCATCACACGGTAGTTATACGTCATATTCATTACAACAGCGGAAAAATATTTTTGGTTTCAAAGTTAAAAATTCAGCTTCCAAGAACACAAAAAAGCTCTGACTTGGATAAGAAACAACATACTCGTCGCTTAAAAATTCATAATACCACGCACATTGCCATCTTGTAACAGCCCATACAAGAAAACCACAGATTGGCTGTTAGCTATAAAACACTCCAATAAGAAACCAGGAACAAAATATATACCAAATTTTGTTATTGGTTCCTGTAGTGTTCATTGTGACCAACTGCTGAATCCACAATAAAAAACTGATTTTACTAATGTTTATGCACAATAGCGGAGAGAAATAACACTGTAAAACACGTTTCATGTTGGTACGCTTTGCGCAAAACATATTTGTCCACCATTCATTTTAGGGATGTGCCAAAGAGTTATTTCCATGTAACATGTTCCAACGTTCCCGTTCCAAATAAATAAAACGTTCCAGTAACATGTTATTTTTGGAACGTGTTACTGAAAACTGTTCATCGAGACCACTTGGAACGAGGTTCCACACATTACAAATATTTGTTATGAAATTTTGTTCGTGTGCTTGAAATGTAACGATGTATCAAATTTAATTGGTTTTTTAAACTCCATTTAAGTATAAATGCAACTGAAACTGTAACAGTTTTTTTTAAGTTAGTAGTTGAGCTGTAACAGAAAGATTTATTACGAAGGTTACAAACTGCTAATTTCTATTCGGAATCCGAAACTGTGTAATAAGCTCACAGGTGGCTTGTTTTTTGCCTTTTGCTCAATTTACAAATGTTACACACACAAAAACAGACATTGTAAAACAAACACTGTTTTATATTAAAACTACTGAGCACAGAGTGTTAAAAAAAATATATATATATCTGCTGTGCACGTGGACAAGAAACACGGCAGGTCAGAAGTAATGCAGTACAAGTAACGTCCTGACGTCAAGACGTTCCATAAAATAACTCTTACGCATGTGCAGTAAGGATCTATGCGCACGCGCGCTCACGTGTGTGTGTGTGAGAGAGAGAGAGAGAGAGGTGACTTGAAGACGGAGAAAGAGTTGTCCGAAGAAGGAACTGTGCGCACGCGCGTGCTGGGATAGATAGAATAGTTTCACGTCCCACATAAGCTATACTCAAGTTCCTTCAAACGTTTCAAAAATAACAGTGTCAATTGCGAAACGTGTTACTCGAGTAACGTGTTACAAATTTATGACAGTTATTTTTAACTGTTACGTTAAATAACGCCCATCTCTAATTAATTTGTAAACAATGGCAGAAATGTACACATAACATTGTCGAACGTCCTGAAATCCGTAAAATTTTCTTGCCCTCCGTAAAACCGTAAAATGTATGTACTTTCTGTACATTTTAGGGACAATCTGTAAAAGTTGGCAGGCATGAGCAAGTAACGGCAACAGTCTGGTCTCAAGACTGAGAGACTAGAAAGAGAACATATATTGATGGAGCTAGGTCGACCAAACTAGTTACTTCAAGGATCGACGCAGTTCAAGACATTCATTTGGTGTTTCCTTGTCCCGTGATCTCTCATTTGAAACATTCAATCTGTATTTTTATTCTTCTTAATATTTTTACTACATTAGCTAGGATTTAAAAAATATGAACTTTATTGTAAAAGATAAAAGACCCCGATTGTGTCGATTACGAATAATTTTGCTGCAAAACTAATTTTGTTGGTAAAAGTGCTATAATTGGTTCAACACTATAGTATTAAGCAAGACATCTACATAGTAAATTTAATAATTTGTAGATCTATAACTGTGTAAGCAAACACAAGCGCAGAACCTAGTGTTCTTTGAGGACATATAATCATGATCTATACTGTTATTTTAATTAGCAAACACTATAGTTTGAACAAACTGTTCCCAAATAACCGTTCAATGGAATGAATGGTTCCAAACTACCTACAGATCTGCCGAACGAACTACAATTGCCATCACTAGTGTGTGGTCCTATGTTGTCAGTTATGGAGGGGAGGCGTGGAATACCCAGAAATATTGATCTTAGAGAGCTTGTAAAGGTCAAAATACTCTGTAGGCGCCTGGCAGCCATGTGAGCGGCGGAAGCAAACAAACCCACTCTCTAACTAGTGTGGTCTGATCCATAGTCGGCACTAGCAATGACATGCTACTGATATTAAAACAGCTGGCTGTTAAATTCAAGTGTCTGCTACCGCCAAAGTTTTATTTTAGGAGTCTATGAACATCTGCATGGACAAAACTTAGATAAATCTGTTATCAAATATACCTTGCTTCTTCAGTAAGTGAGTGAAACTTGAAAATTAACTCTTTCATTGCTAGCACTAAAGTTTCCTTTCCCACAAGTTATTCCTTTTGTCAGAACACGACAGCAGAATGAACAATTTTGTTGGGCTGGAATGCTAAAGGGCCTTCTTTCTGCAGTGGGATTTGTGTGTAGAATGTTTTTGTATTGTGTACTTGTGATATATGTTATTCTGAAATTGATCAGATACAGGGAAAGATGACAAATTATTCCAAACAATAGTGATATGACTGGAAACTGGAGGAAATTTAATAGGATACTGGCTAAGTCAGATTCTTGAAAATAAATAAATTAATAAAAAAATAGTAAAAGTTTTTTAAACCTCTATTCATCCTAAACCCATCCCTCTCAGTTTAAGACTAGTTAGCACTATGCTTGTCAAATGAAGCATTCTGTAAATGTGAAAAGTTACAGTGTTGAGTTGTGTACAGATAAAAATCAATAACCTTTTAAGCACAATGACACTAAATAATAATAATAAAAAAATAATAACAAAAAACATGAAATCACAGGCAAATTAGTTGCATGTTCAACATCATGAACTTCAAAAGGAAAAAAAAAGAACATACCTTTATTTATTGGTTTGTTTATTTCAATGTATTGTCCGAGTAAGTCAATCAATCTTCTAGGTGTGACATTGCAAGTGGATGAAGGAAAAAAGAAAAAAGTTATTGGTGTAATTTTTTGCAAAAAGTTTTTTAGCCTTAGAAGCGTACATGTAGCTCGATACTATGGTTACTGGCTGTATCTGACTGTGCCATTCAGAGCAAGCTTACTGCGACACCACACATATGTGATTTGAAAGTAGAGTCACAAAGTTAAAAATATCCTATCACTGAACAAGAATGAGAGCTGTAAGTGTGCAGACCAGGCACAAACAATTTGCTGCAAAATATTTTCACAAAACTTTCCCGTCCTCACCCACTTATCATCTCAACCTTGAGTTTGGTCCTCATTGTCATACACATACTCCATTCTATGCACACATTTTTGCCCTTTCTTACAACATTTTTCCATGTTAATTGTTTCTAATGGCTGACAACAGTAAACATATTTGTATTCACGAGTAAAGCCAGTCATCAAACGAAGCACACACATCTTTCCTTCATTTTCATATGTTGTGACATGTGACTTGCTTCCCTTTGGGCTGCCTCCGATACCTGACAGTGTTTCAACACCCCCCTTTCCCCTCCATTCAGTTAAACGAGAATCAGTGATACATACACCATGTGTATAGACTTCTATGGCCACGTGTGTCGACTCTACTGCCCAATGTAGTGATACAAACTATAAATAACCTGATTCAGGGCCCGCAGAAATTTTTTCGTAGCTTTTAAATAATCTGTTGTCAATGGGTTAGTTGCAGAGATGCACACCTTGAAGTACGTCAGTATAAGTCTTAACAGTAATTTTCGAGGGAAACGAACAGTGACATTCTTTATTCCTGTTAGGAGGTATTTTTCTGTCATCATCAGATGGATTTTGTAAAACTTATTGTAAAAGTGATGATAGTGTAGTGTTACTGTCAAGTGTTGAGCATCGTTGGACCCAATACTCACACCCTCATACCAGCCAAAGTGCAGTGAAAACATTACTAAAATGTTGCATAGTTACATAATAATACTGTTGTGTCTCTTTGGTTTCACTGGGTTATTACCTTTCTGTACGTGTTTAGTCTGCAAGGCAGTTTAGTATGCCCAACTTACACCACGAGTCACGTCAGGACGCCATGTCTGTCCTCATGTAGCCACTACGCGAACCACACGTGGGCGTGGACCACTCGTCGTCACTCTGGGGTTCTTCACTTCATCCGCTAGACCATTTAGTTTATCAATAGCGTAACATAACTACAGTAACCTTCTTGTTTGCATTGGCTCCAAAGATTGGACCACATCACCATCACAGAGACCTCACGTAAGTTTTCGTTGTTAGCAAGAACCATTTTCAAAAACTGAAATTGCACTGGACTGATACAGTAATTATTTCTTCAGTAGCCCTGCATACGGCAATACTGTAAAAATGCAAGTAATTGTGTAAACATTGCGGTGTATTTTTTACGGTACGTTAAGTAATTTCCCGCTGAATTTACTTGGTCAACGTAAAGTTCATCTCCTCCACACTGCTACAAGTCATGTGTGACTCAAGGTGTCTAGGGAGCCTGAATAGTCCCGTATGTAGGGTGTTAGCATTCTTCAAAGTTGATAAGACCAAACAACCTTTCACAGACTAGCCTGGGCACCCTTTTACATTCCTGCACTCCCTGTCTTACACGCCATGTTAAATGTCACCCAATTCCTGTAGCCTTAAAACCACACTTCATTTGAACCTCGTTAAATGGCGCTACAACTTAATGTCGCATAGATGCTATTATTTTACACGCCTGAATTCATATCAATTTTTACTGACACATGCAGCATTTCAGTTGCCAAATGAGCTCAATAATAAACCCAGTGTTCCAGATAACCTAAATACCTTCTTGATGTCACATCAAATTAAATTAAATATTTGTACATTGTTGGCCTGTGTCCAGCAGAAGCACGCAATAGGACTGTGGTGAGACTACTAACTTCAGTCATTATGCAGACTATGCAGGCCAGATTCTGACCACTTTTGGGCTGTGGCAGGCAAGTAACTCTGCTGTTGTAATAGGCCTGTATCAAGAAGGATCCTATAGGTGTTAACTGGAACATTAGCACACCATAAATGCAGCTGTGGAAAGACAACGCGTAAAGTGTGTACAATGCCAGTCACCCGAAAATGTCAATCGGATAGTGAGCAGATCAACCACGTCATCTGCGGATCCCAAGCCTTCGGTGGCATCCGTGTGGACAGCAAGCTGGCCACGGGATAATTTCTGCACCCAATCATTAATAATACTGTTCACACAGTCACAGGCATAAGCACTACGCAATGTGAGAGCCAGACGATCCCACGCACCTACGTATAATGTGAGCAGGTGAACAGATGGGAAGTCTACAACATTTCCTTCCCTCGTGCATGCTATCCTGTGCCATTTCGCACTACTTGTATTTTATTATGTAACTATTTTTAATAGTTATAATTTATTTTATGCTCTGGTTTCAGAGTATATGACAAAGTGCCCATTATCAGTTATCTATGCTACTTCTATTTGAATTTTTTTGTAATCCATTAATTCACATGTGTTAATGGCCAAAATAAAACATTGTATTATAAAGCAACACTCTCTTGTACACTCTGATGTTACTGTCAAGTCACGACTTATGCTGGTCTTTCTTTATTGATGTAAATCCTAACTTAAAAACTTAAATTTTTATGAATTAATTTTATTCAAAGATGGCCACTTATTTCATTCTCTAAACATTACTCTATAGAGTACTATTGTAACACTCGGCGGTTCGACCTATCGAATCGTTAAGTGAAGCGAAAAAATATTTTTATTTATAGACAAGTATATCTTAGAAGATATCTGTGGTCTTCTTCCTTCTCCAAAAGAGCAATCATTGCTGACCGTTGAACATTTCTGGTGCAGAGTTAGCTTGATTTTTTTATCTCTGTTTAAGACATCCGCCGTCGGGTGAGTGTTTAATTTATGCCCCATGTGTGTTTCTATGTGTGCAATTTATTATTTCCGGGTTTCCCTTGTAATTTGTATTTGTTTTGCTTGGTAAAAGCGATGCCAGTGAGGGCGCCACCACGCAGTTTTTATGGCTTTCTGATTCCTGATTAATTTGGGAGTTTCCGTGGGGAACTCTCTCCAATCCAATGGCCTTATAGTGGGATTTGTCCTGCTTGCACTCTACCCAGTTACACAACAGAAAGGGGAGCAATCAGCTTCAATTACACAACACGGAAGGAGAGCAAGTTGACCCAATTACACAACACAAAATGAGAGCAATCAGCTTCAATTACGCAACACAAAGGGAGAGCAATCAGCTTCAATTACACAACATAAAGGGAGAGCAATCAGCTTCAATTACGCAACACGAAGGAGAGCAATCAGCTTCAATTACACAACACAAAGGGAGAGCAATCAGCTTCAATTACACAACACAAAATGAGAGCAATCAGCTTCAATTACACAACACAAAGGGAGAGCAATCAGCTTCAATTACATAACACAAAGGGAGAGCAATCAGCTTCAATTACACAACACGGAAGGAGAGCAATCAGCTTCAATTACACAACACGGAAGGAGAGCAATCAGCTTCAATTACACAACACAAAATGAGAGCAATCAGCTTCAATTACACAACACAAAGGGAGAGCAATCAGCTTCAATTAC
>PNEQ01002075.1:21406-39275 GCA_003012365.1 Medauroidea extradentata | reverse complement strand
CAAAGGGAGAGCAAACAACTTCAATTACGCAACACGGCAGGAGAGCAAGCTGACCTAATTACACAACACAAAGGGGAGCAAGCTGACCTAATTACACAACACAAAGGGAGAGCAATCAGCTTCAATTACGCAACACGGACGGAGAGCAAGCTGACCCAATTACACAACACAAAAGGAGAGTAATCAGCTTCAATTACGCAACACAAAGGGAGAGTAATCAGCTTCAATTATGCAACACGAAGGAGAGCAATCAGCTTCAATTACACAACACAAAAGGAGAGTAATCAGCTTCAATTACACAACACAAAAGGAGAGTAATCAGCTTCAATTACGCAACACAAAGGGAGAGTAATCAGCTTCAATTATGCAACACGAAGGAGAGAAAGCTGACCCAACTATGCAACAAGGAATAATAAGCCAGCAACAGACAGAGTAGTAAATGCCACCATCTGCCAAGACATGTTATATTATCAGGAACTGTGAATCTGCAAAATCAAGACAACACTTCTCTGTAACTCAGTATACACAATTTACCATTTATATGTAACACCCAGTAAACATTAAATTATTTGTTCATTGTTTACCTACATAATTACAATTTCACTATTATATTTTAGATGTCCTTTGTTTAAAAATTCCCAGGCTCCAAAGTACCAATAATTTTGTAATGTGTAAGGGTTAGATTTTTAAAGGAATATTTTGAAGAGAAGAGCTGTCATGAAAAATAGTAAATGTCAACGATTTTGCTTGTACCGTATTACAGTTGACATCTCATTCACTATCATGAATATAACAATCTATCCCTGTATATTCAAGAAACTCAATGACTGACTGAGACACATAATCTGTCTGAGAATAATATGAACTTAAAAACTTAAAGTAACACAAAAATGATTGGAAGATACAAGGATATCAAGAAACATGTAAGTACTTACTTACCTATCACATAAGCACTGGACTGGAATGTCCTGTAATCACTGTATTCATCAGCACTCCACTGGAACTTCAATATTGTATACAGGTAGCCCATAGGTTTCTCATCTACATAAAAGTAAATAGCAATTATTTCACTAAATTCTTAGTTTGGCACAGATTTTTAACAAGTTATGCATAGTGTAAGTTTTTTATTGTATTTTGCAAAATTAGTAATCACTTTTCTTACAGTTACTAAACATTATGAAGTACGAAAATTTTTGCTTTACAATACTGCTAACATGGGCGCTCAAGTGACAACCAAGGAATGTGCCTCCTCTATCGACTCAACCAAACTAATCCTTGTTACAGTTAAAATGCCACAAACGTCATAGAAGGTCACACATGCTATCCCGTCCGTTATTATATACAGGTTGATAGCTATAACGACACTCATTGTAGACAAATGTTGAAGGTTTTTCCAATCAACGGCACAGTGTACAAATTACAGCAAAGAATTGACATAAAAAGCTGAAGATTCAAAGACATTTGCGTGCCTTGGATATAGTTTCAACCAGAAAAACGCGATATCTACATCAACAATACAGATTTTTAGATGCTAACAAAGCTTGGGAAAAAAAAAAAAACTTAGCAAGTATCTTAATAACTCTGCAGGCAACAGTGAATGACCTCGTTTCACAAGTAAAAACTCTCAAGAAAAACAATTTCATCTTAAAAATATTAGTGAAAAACCAGAGGAACGAGTTTGAGGTCCTAAGAGGTAATTTCGGATGTTTCAGTGGAGATGATAATATCTCCCCGGTTCAAACCAAAAAATCTACTGAGGCTCCAAAATACACCCTTCCACATGTCCTTGACTAAAGGATGTGTGGCATGCATCCTCGCACCCTTGCTATAGTTGTATGTTTGAACTGAGAGTTTGGACGGTACTTTAAAACATAAATGTACCAGTAATTGCGAAGGACGCATTGCTATGAAGGTTTCAAATATTCAGGAATGCAAGGATTAATCCTACGAATTCGGAAACAGCCTCTGTGTACAAAAACTAACTCCAGCCAACTTGGTGCTTGGAACACCACATCACTTGAAAGCTGTCGAGAAACAAGTTCCTCCGCACACCAAATAAATTTTCGTTGCACATCAAAGCCATTGCCTTTGGAGAAAACTTGTTAATAGATAACTATCTCATAATTTGTCTTACTGAAACATGACTAAACAACCAAAGTATCAATTGCACTATTTCCCGGCAAATTACACAATCTACAGATATGAGCACGATCCAAATTTATCCATGAAATCCCATGGCGGCTGTGTCCTCATCCACTTGAAGACTTCATTTCCAAAATCAAGACATCTCTCTTTACTTGAATCTCCAAATATTGATGCACTATGGTTAGAACTTACATTATACTCAAACACAAAAATGTAATTTACTCACCACCATCTTCAACTGTTCAAGACTACCAAATTTATTTCAACCGTATTGAGCAATTCACAGTAAAGTTCATTGGTAAAATAATTATTCTGGGAGACTTTAATGTGCTGAGAATAAACTGGTTACTAAACCATACACAAGATGTTATTCACAAAAACATTGAAGACAAAGGAAAAGCGCTCTAGATTTTGAAGCTTCTGCCAACTTAACACAAATGAATACTACACGTCCTACTGTGGTGGTGCAAGGTCTCGCTCTCCACAATACTGCCATCAACTTATCTTCTCTATTCTAAACTTCTAAACTCAGGGACTTGTAATGGGTTTGAGGCAGCAACATGGTGCTAATGTGTGGTTTCTGATTGTACAGTTTTGTAATGAAAATGTAATGCAATGTTACTTATAATACAGTTAAAGGTAAAACGAAATTATGATATTAAGAAAGAAAGTAAACTTGAATGCCAAAAGTAACCATTTTGAAATAATCATGTTTCATTTGGAAATGTTTTATGGTATTTGTTGGGAAAGTGTAACATGTTGCAGTTTGAGATTTTAGTGGCAAGATTGTTTTGAATTTAAGTAAATGAAAATTGTATCTTTCTCAATATGTTATAACAAGGAAAGTTGTTAGCAAGATAAGCCCTGTGAATAATTTACTGTAGAATGATTATTGGTCACAAGAATATTGTAATTCAAAGAAATATTAATATGAGTTGGATGGTGCTATGCATCAATAGACTATGCCCCAACTGCTTGTTCGACATAAATTTTTTTTCTGCTTTGCAAACGGTCTTATAAGAAGTATTTTACTCCTATATCATACGGTTATATGTATATGACTTATAGGATTAATATACTTTTTGTAAGACTGTTTCAAATCTGAAGAACGTATGGCATATTTTACTGATAACTTGAAATTGGCGCATCGTCTATTGATGCATAGCACCATCCAATTAATGTTGTAATCACAATGATAAATAGTGAGAGAGGAGATAAGATACTGATGTTTTAAGGTTTTATTATGTTTAGAAGAAAATGAAATTTTACTGTTCAGGGTAAAAGTGTAAGAAGTGTGTAATGGAGATGACTAGGTTGTTATGTTAAGTAATGTTGAGGAAGTGGTAATTCTATATAGTTTTACACATAGCAAAACGTGTGGCTTGCCCACTATTTTATTGTTGTCTAACTGACCTAAGGGTTTTCAGGCAGTAGACTGCAATTTTTTCATTTGAAAGTTAAATTTGCAGAACGCTACCATATGTATTTTAAAATACTCTTCCATTGAACATTTTAACATGAGTAAGGCGTAGAGTATTTGTTGTATTGTTTTTTTTTAAGTGCAAATTACCGGGAGTTGATCTTAACAAATTATGGTGTAATATGATTGTAAAAATCAGTCTGGGCAGTGCTGCTTGAGTTTAAATGCAAATATAACAAATGCATGTAATATTAATATCTATTACGACCTAAACTTTAGCCCAAAACAGATATTTCAGTTTCTGGAATACTTTAAACTGCATCGCTGCATAAAAAAAAATAACAGCTTTTAGTAAAAAATAACACCACTTTTAGGGAAAAAAAAACACCGCTTTTTACTAAAAAATAAACACACCTTTTGCAGGTCCCTATTAATCAGGCATGATCACTCCACCTTCTTCCACAAATAAAAGCTTAAATCTGGCCGGAAAGTTTTAATCAATCTTACTGAAGGTTACAACTCAATCGTACCAAATTCTGTATGTCTCCAACACTTACATTTCGGTCAAGTCGGAACGAAAAGAAAACAGAGTTCACACCAAGCTGAATTTAAATTTTGGTTTGTGCGCTCCCGGGGAGAGAACCAGTCCAAATGATAAAATATTACGTCCGCATCCTGCCAGAAAACAAACACAACTAATTTTTCATCACGGCCAAAAGCAATAACGCTGGCCCAACAAAATATTATAAAATACAGAATTATTCAAAATGCAATAGTCTTCCCGACTCTAGTCCCTCGGAGCTTGCGGCCCCATAACAGCATGTTCGGCCCCACCTTGATGTGTTCCAAACACATTTACCTCAACCGTAACTACTAACGAGACACGTCCGTTTATATCTGCCGACACTACCAGAGTAAAGTAATGGCGGACCTCGCCAAGCCAAACTGGCTCTCTCCCTGCAGCACCCCTGGCGGCCACCCAACTCACCAAGGAAGAAAATACTTAAACTACACAATACGTAATGAACAAATATAATGTCTATACTTTTGAAGAACCTCTGAAGTGAAACTATTGCTTTGAAAATCACAAATACACTTTAAATTACAACATAATTTTTAATAAATTTAAATTGCCTGTCTTTTCGTTGGCCCACGCCGGCCCGCGCAAACATATCACTGTCTCTCTCGCACACTCAACGAGCGGCCGCGCAAGTGCACTTCAGTGAAAAATAAGAGTAGAAGAAAAACTGTTAAAAATTTATATTTAGCCATTCCAGGAAATGGGTAGGCACACCTTGCCGCCAAACTAAATTAGCCAGCCTGGAGTTAAAGTACAGTAATAGTTAAGCTGCAAATGATAATATTAAACTAAAATTAAAATACAAAATAGCCTCAGCCTAAATAAACCAAATTAAATAAAAAATTGGATAATTTCAATATTGATAGATATAAAATGCCAAACAATACCTTAACAAACTCCTGTCAACAATAACGGAAAAGAATTAAATAGATAATAGCAAATTAAATAAATCAAACATAAGGAAATAATAAAAGTAAAAATAAACAGGAAATAATTAAGGCCTAAGTGGTGGGTGGAACACCTCACAAAATGAATTTCAATTTCTGAGTGACTTAAGGCAGTCATATGTTTCCTTTTTGTATTATTTTTTTTGTGTGTTTTGTGAATAATTCCTTTTTCTGCCTTTAGTGAAGTGTTTGTGTCGGAGTGAGAGGCGGTAAGCATAAGAAAGATACTGGACAGACAACCTCCTCACAAACGATCATAAAATGGACATGCATTCAATAGGCAAAAGAGAAAGTTGAGATATTACAAACATTTCAGAACCAACCATAATGTTGCCCTTCTAATATATATATGTTAGTTTTATCACAAACACTATTTAGAGAATTTCCTTGTTTTCAGATGTTGTAGAATGTACTGCGGAAGCAAAATTTCAAAGCTTCAAGTTCAAAATTATGTATTCTTGATATTTTTTAAAGGCTTCTGGACCGGCATAAACAAATAAGAAAGGAATTGAATGACAAAACACCCATGAGCTTGATCAGATATTATTTCATTCCATATAATAATACTCAATAATAAATATGCTTTTTAACTTCTTCTTCAAATAATAAACTATTTTCTCTTCCAAGAAACTTAATTACGGACATCCAAAATGCTCTATTGCACTGATATTATCTGATATAGTGGGCTCAGACTACTAAAAAATTAAAGTTTCAACTGCATTCAAATAGCATACATAATTAGACATTGTTCCTGTAAATTAATCTAATGCTGAAATTAAACATCATATTTTATGCATGTATTTCAAAACGTACATAAACAATTATGGTACACAGTTTTCAGCATAAATAAAACCAAAATACTAGAGCACATCATTAGTGAAAAATAAAATAATTTAAATAAAAAAATAATATTTTTATTTGTGAAAATAATGCATAGTAAACATTTGAGAAAAAAAAGACAAGGCTGCATACATGACCTATGACAGTGTCCGGGATAGTTGTATTTCGAGGTTTAAAGTACGTGCAATATGATGATATTTCAGATTTACAATTGGTGTATTTAATACAATTTTAGCTGTGACAAATTTTTATTGTTTAGGAAAATGTTTTGTTTATCCAGCACCTTAACGGTTAATTGAAGTGTATAACTCCTCCGAAAGTAAATTCCACTCGCTCAACGAG
Organism: Medauroidea extradentata; assembly: GCA_003012365.1. Classification (NCBI taxonomy): domain Eukaryota; kingdom Metazoa; phylum Arthropoda; class Insecta; order Phasmatodea; family Phasmatidae; genus Medauroidea; species Medauroidea extradentata. The sequence goes on along the minus strand of PNEQ01002075.1, from coordinate 33,001 downwards.
CTATGGTAACAAGTATCTACTACATTACTCTGCTTTACAAGCATAACAGCAGGTTCATTATTAGTTAAGACAATTGTTGTTATCTATTGTGAGCAGTTTATGATTTGTTTTGGCCTATTTCAGAGTTCATTTAAAACTAGTATCTAACTGGCTTATTAGTTGTAACTATGTGACCAATACATTAGTTACGTGGTAAAATAAGTGGAAATAGACTTTGAAATGCTGCAAATATTGTAGTTTGCAGTAATATTGTAATTTGTACTGGATTTATGTTTGTTGGAAGTGTACCTATGGCCATAAAGATGATTCAGTTTCCCAACTGTAGCGCTTACCTCTCTGAAAGGTGTACAGTGCCATCGAAAGTAACACAACAAAAAGATATGTCCTTCTGTGCCCTGGTCTCTTCTTCACTAGCGTCTTAATTGACTGCACTATGTGATTACAGTCAAATAAGTCAGCACAACAGTTTGCAGAGGTTCGAGACTCGGAGTGCTGGTGCGACGTAGTTTTCCACTCCAGTACAATCAGAGTGTAGAAGAAGGCCATGGCAAGTAGAGATGCATTCAGCGTGAACATGATTGCGTACGACTTCCCAGTTACGTTGAACAAGTATTTTCCTAGGGAAAAAAAACACTGTTAGGAACAATTTTCACCACCACCAATAAACAAGAAAAAAAAAGTGGCATTCTGTAGAGCCATTCCACCTCAATCCAGGCAGTTAGCAAGAAAATGTGTCGGGTCACCATCACAGATTTGCTTAAGAATTACAGCAGTCACAACCAGTGGAGATAACAAGTATGCTAAAAGGATTTCACCCTCAAATATTTTTTTACATATATTATAGACTTTTGAAGTTGGTAAAAAATTTAAAAAGTGGAATAAACACATGTTTTTAAAATGAACAGTACTTCAAAACTATTTAACTGATTCCATTAATTTTTTTTATTTTGTAGGTATTATATTGAACACCAGTGTGGTATAGTTACAATGAGCCTCATGACAATATCTTTAAGGGGAAACAACTCCAAAATTTTACAAAAAAAGTTTTAATTTCTTGGATTTAAAAAAAATTGACATGAAATAATCAATTTTTAGAAAAAGTAATTCTGACAATATGTAGACCCATTACAATAGTTTTACAGAAAATAATTGTATTTAATTCTAGGATGCATGCAATTACAAAATTTTCAGTTTTGCAAAATTTGACATAAGTGCCATTTTTGATTGGCAATTACTCAAAAACCCCCATTGTTTAAAAATTTGAAAATTCGTTAGTTTGTGATACCCAATGTATGTTAATAGCTTGCATTTTGTTGAAAAGTGTGTTTTTGCCTGTAAACATTTCTAGAACTTTTCAAAAATGTAAATTTTTAACATTTTCTAAGATAAGATATGTTTTGTTGGTCTCCAAATTGAATATGTAATTCATAACTGGAATTGAACTTAAGGAAACCTTGGGAATTGTAAAGGGAGAGTCCCTGATTACATTATTACACTAACATAACACACATAGTACAATATTCTGCACTTGAAATCAGATGGAAATTGAAAATTTAAAGTAAAATTGTAATCAGCATACCTATATAATTAATTATATGTAGACTGCTTACCCTTTATTCAGCCGTACGTAACTTATATTGACAAACTTCATAAAAGATTTCTAGACTGATTAAAGACAATAGAACTGCTGGATCTTCATCAAATCAACTTTGTCGAAAGTGTGGAGTCTTGCTGATTGTCCAAGTGAAGTGGGGTAGGATTTCTTACTGATAAAAAACACTTTTTCTAGTGGAACCAGACATTCATCCTTCTTCTTTCCAGATTCTTGTGGCCACTGAAACCTTTTAGCTGGACCATGGGTATGCATAAACGACACAGTAATGTCGTGTAACTCTTTAGATACACCAGTGATCTGTCCCATCCACCAATCTTGATTGTATACACAAGCAACAAACTGGCCTACTTGGAAATCATGTATTGAATAATGTATTTTTACCTGGTTTGATCGTTCAATTACCTCTATTTTATCTTTAATTGAACAACTGGTTTTACAGTAGGCCATTATTTTTCCTTACATGACCTATAAGTTTGAATTGTTTTACTTTCAAGAACCAATAGTGTTATCTTTGGTACAAGATTAGAGACTTCATTCAGCAACAAATGAAGCAGAATCTTTAATGGCATTAATACACTCTGCCCGAAAATTGAACTTTGTTGCAAAGTGCTTACACAAACCACCTATTGCATCACATGCACTTTTGCCAAGCCCAGTAGCAGAAAAAATCCATTTTTTTTTCAACAGTTTGAATATTTTAACATAGTTCATAGAGTTGAAAATATTTTTTGAAATGTCCAGCTACCCCATCTGTAGTGTACACGATTGAACTCAAAAAGTTCAAACTGGCAAAATTTTGAAATGTTCAGATTTATAATCAGTAAAGCACAGATAACGTGAGCAGTCATAACCTGTATCATCAGATACAAGGAAACTTTTTATTTCTGCACCAAAATATGCAACACAGGTAGAAAGTGAAAGCTGATCAGTTTGCCAGAGGTAAGTTTGGACTTTGTCTGGTAATACTACTGACCAGTTCTCTGAATATCAAAATGTAAAACATGAGCAATATTTTGTTGAACAGAACTTCATTCCTCAGCTATTCCATCTCTTTGTACGTTCCTAATATAACTGTGAGCAATAGCTTTCTTACCCCAGATTATTTACAGACTGTTTATATGAGGTCACCATGTTCCCAAATTGCAGATAAACTTCTTCTCCTTCAATGTTCAACAGTTAATGTTTCTGTGCTAGGACAGTCACCACACTCCTCGAGCCAGCAATCTTCATTCCTTGTTTCGTCACACAAACACTTCAGCAGAAGATCTTCTTCCTCAATTTTGTTATTTGTTGTATTTCGAAGAGAAATTAGTTTCAAGATACTGCAGTAAATACAAGAACATACAATTTGTTCAGGCTGAATTTTCACCCACCTTGGCCGTAAGGCATAACATATTGAAAGACCCCCTCTTTTTTTAATGCTTTGTACGCCTCTTTGATGGACCTTATCATAAATATTTTAACCTATTTTATTTGGACTTTCCCTTGAACAATCTTTACTATCTTTGAGACGCCTCGCATCTCGGCATGAAGTAAGCTTGGACTGACGTCCATTATAACTTTGGTACACATTGTATGCGTGTATTTAGTATGGGTTCCGGAACTTCTAGAATATATATTTTCTCTTTAACAGTAATTTATATTTGAATTGTGAGCGCTCACTTATATTGTACTTGTTGTATATTTGTTTGGTTGCTTTTAAAGATGTTGGTTGTGCGCAATAGCCGCTGTGGAGCGCTGGCGAGACGGGCTAGCGGTGTAAGAGAGGGGAAGGGTGAGCATGTGAGGCTAGGCGCTCGACAGTAGGAGTATAGACAGGGTGGCCACAGAAAACTGGAAATGAAATTCCCTGACTTTTCCAGGTTTTCCCTGACTATCTGTGTGAAATTCATAAGCAGTAATATCCAATTCACCCTACGAAATGTTCCACAATTTAAGATACACAGTAAGTAGACTTTACATCTCGCCAACAGCAATGTCATTCGAGTGAGTGAGAGTGAGAGATTTCGGTCAGCACTTAACATCTAGGTTTTCAGCACTGGTGAGGGGTGACATGAGAAGAGTATGGAGCAGCACCAAAATGAAAGGGCAGGGGAAATGGGAAATCCCCAAGAAAACCCATCGACCAACAGCACCGTCCGGCACGATTCCCACATGCAAAAATCCGGAGGCCGACCCCACCGGGAATTGAACCCAGATTGCCTTGGCAGAATGCGAGAGGTCTGACCTTTCGACCACGCAGCCAAATGTCATTAGCGATGGTGACACACAACTAGGTAAAATGACAACAGCTGGGAGGGGAGTTGGCAATGACCTTTTTAAAGGAACCATCCCAGCATTCGACTGGAGAAATTTCTGGAAACCATGATAAACCAAAATCAGATGGTCGGAGCCAGAGATCGTGCTCGAGTCCTCCCAAATGAAAGTCCAACGTGTTACCATTACATCTTCTTGTTCTGTATTTCACAATTTAATTTTTGCTTAACATTCTTAATCACATTATGTATACTTCTGTATGCTTTTGTTGTAAATATTGCCACCATTAATGTTAAAGTAAATGAAAATCAAGTTTACCTCTGCATGTTACAGACATAACACAGTTAAGATTAAAGGCAGTGGCAGTAAGTGATCAGATAAATAGCTTCTAACAAAGGCAATCCAGGTTTAGTCCCTGGCGCGGTCAGTTTGGCTTTTCCTATGTTAGAATCATGCCGAACGATGTCCTCGTTCACTTGCTTCTTAGGGATCTCCCATTTCATCTACCCTTGCAGTCCAGTGCTGCTCCATAAACATCATTCACCCCACATCAGTTGTCAAAATCACAGTTGTTATGAGCCGCCCAAATCTCTCCACTCAGTTAATTGTAATGTATTTTTACTTGTTAACATCTTTGTGAGATACTGTATTGGCATAATCAACTATTTTGTACATACATGTTAACTTATAGTTATGATGCTTGCAATTAGAAAACCCAACTGTACTGGACTGACTTAATACTATTTCATCCCGCAAACAATTGTTTAATAACAATCGTAAGAACACAAACACTTAACAACTTACTGACACGACAGATCCAGCATTATACTTTTTTCAATGCATAGTGGGCCTACATGAGAAACTTTTTCCCTGACCGCTCACAAAATTCCCTGACAATTCCCTGTTTTCCCTGACCACTTTTAAATTCCCTGACTTTTCCCTGTTTTCCAGGTTTTCCAGGTCAGTGGCCACCCTGATAGAGAAGGAGTTAAGTGTGCAAGGGGGTCGGCTGACGATGTCAGGAGTTACGCTATGCTCTGTTCTTGGGAATCTACGTATGTACGTATGACCTAACATTTAACCGTGGATTCTAAGAGCATTTTGCTAGAATTGAGTTGGGGGAAGCATTTCTGAGCTTGGGTGCTGCTGCTGGAGTTGAGCATGGTTGTTTTCTCGCCGAGGAAACTTGCGAAGACGAGCCCGAGCTGTTCTCCGCCTTAAGGAGCCCTTGGTTGGAAGACCCGTGTTTCTGGTCTACTGACGTCGGCGCTGTACGTTCTTCCCTCTACGAGGACCGCGAGAGGCGGTTACGAGTAACGACATGGCTGCAAGATGGTCAAACTGGGGCGTGATTGACCTGGTGGCCGGTGCTGAGCTACAGTCAGTTCGTGGGCTGTCTGCTGTTGAGATACGTCGACAATGTACCAGGTAGGCGATGAAAAGATTTATTGAGTTGCTGAATCAATCAGCCGATCTAGACTACGCCCTTTTTTATCTCGCCCTGCCAAGTCTCCACCGGTTGGTTACATGTGTCTGTTGACGGTTGGAATATTGCTATGCCGCTGAGGCTACAGTGCCATTGTGTAGATTCTGGAGTTACAAACGGTGTGAGTTTTCTTACCCATGTACTATCTGTGTTGAAGTTTGCGCCCGAAATTAAAGTATTTTAAACCATCTAAACTTGTAACGATTTAATTGTCGAACTACTCCAAATTAAACTTTTCTAATATGAGGGGCTACCTGTCCCAGTTAGATCTTGGAAGGTTAGGAGGGCTATGTTGAGTGTAAAGGAGAGGCAATCGTTACGTCACCCTTTCCTTCGGGACAGGGGAGCGTCTCACGACTGTGCCACTCTGCTCTTTGGAGCAGTTTGTTCGCTTGTTTGATATTGTGTTCCAGTATCAAGATGACCAGCAGGATTTACAGTATCAGCAAAGACGCACTCAAAACGAATTTGGCATCCGCGGGTGTTCCAGTTGAGGAAAGCGAGGGTGTAGACGACCTCAGGCGTAAAATGGCAGAAGTGGTGAAAAATCCGTCAAAAGGCGGTACATTCTCAGAGGGAGAAGCAGGTCAGATAAAGTATCAAAGTGTGACGTCTGGATTTCAATACAAGGTGGCCCATTCTTCCTTGAACGCGGTAAATTTTCTAGCTAGTGCAAAAGAGGAAGAATTGTTGAAGTTTTGTTTAGAAGTGGATAGAGTAGTTCAAAGAAATCTTTTTCCAGATAACCTTACATTGTTGCAATCTTTAGTATGCAAATGTTCTAGGTTGAGTTTGAATATTATATTGGAGGGTACAAAGGGAAACGAACAGTAGACCTGTGTAAAGCATAATTTGTGGGCTCAGTTATGTCCGAGGCATGCTAAAGTGGTGTTGGTAAAGAAATACGTGGAACATTTCCAAAGACCTGTTGGGAGGTTGTTTGAGTATGTTCAGTCTATGACGGACTGCATGGGCGCCTTAGGAGTTCAATATCTTGAGAGTGAGATTATAAAATTTTTGAATGATAACATATCCCCTGAAATAAGAAATCATAGTGTAGGGTATGCTACTCCTACTAATTTGGAAGAGTTTAAAGTGTGGGCTGTTGAGGTTGATAACCGCGCTTACGTGGCATCATTATACGACCGTGAACTGCGGGAGACGAAGGTCAAGGCCGAGACGAGTGGAGGAATAGGCGCTGTGTCACCTGGAGTGCGTGGTGCTAGACTACCCGCAGAGCGGGCATGTTATCGCCGGGCTTGTGTTAATACAGTTGGCAAAATTTGCAACTCGTGCGTGAAGGCGGGACATTCTGCGCGACAATGTCGAGGCACGTTTGGTGACGTGAAATGCTATGGTTGTGGTGGTACGGGTCATGTTAAGTGTGATTGTAGAAAGGAGCCGAAGGCGGGAACAACGGCAAATGAGGGAGTGGCGATGTTAGGTTAAAAAAATTGCGGTGATAACAAATTAATATTACCAGTGTTGGTAAGAGGTGAAAATATAGAGACGTTGGTTGATACAGGAGGTGTAAGTTGCTTTATTAGTGAAGCCGAAGTGAGTAGATTGATAGCCCTTCCCCCGCCCCCAGAGTTGAAAAATCAGTTTACGGCGGGAAATGGATTCATGTTGTATGTGGCTAACGGTATTGCTTGTAAAGTAAGAGAGCAAATAAAGCTGCACTTAAAAGTTAATGGATACTCCTGGACAAAAAGATTTTGGATAGTTCCGGGATTGATAAGCCCTATGATTTAAGGGTTGGAGTTTTGTCGGAAACTAAGGTGACAATAAATTTCCGTGAGACAATATTAAAATATGGATTTGACCCGCTAAGGGATGGAGCGAAGCTACATGGGGGAAATACTGAGGGAGTTGTGTGTGGCGATATAGAGAACTGTGATGTATTTGTATCAGAGCCACATAGGACAAATTTAGAGGGGTTATTAAATGAATATTCTGATGTAATTTCGAAGGAAGTAGGTTGTTGTGATCGTTATCCATATGAGATAAAGTTGACTAGTGAAGAGCAGACTAGGTTGCGCCCTTATGAGTGTGCGCCACCAAAATTGCAAGAGTTTAAGAAAATAGTTATGGAATTAAAGGTAAAGGGAATAATTCGAGAATCGCGGTCAGACTTTGAGTCGCCTGCCTTCCTGATTACGAAGAAAAACCGGGACAGTACAGTTTGATTGTGGATTATCGCCTGACTAACCAGCGAGTACATGTCGACCCGTTCCCGGTGCCTAATGTAGAAACGGTGTTGCAACACCTGGGAGGAGCCTCTGTATATTCAGTAATTGATTTGAACGCTGCGTTCCACCAATGTGTTCTCGGGGAAGACAGTAAGAGGTATTTAGCCTTTGTAGCGCCCTGGGGGCATTATGAATGGAACAGGGTCCCTTTTGGAGTTAATTTCGGGGGGCAGTGCCTGTCCAGGATATTGCATAAAGCATTTTAAAGATATTCACTACAAGTTTGTTATTTTGTTCATGGATGACTTATGTGTTTATTCTAAAAATGTGGAGGAGCACTTCAATCATTTGAGGGTAGTTTTAAGTAAGTTGCAAGAGAAAGGGTTTACTGTGAACCCAGAGAAGGTGACATGGGGAAAGACGGAGATTACATTTCTGGGGTTTGTGCAGTCGAAGGGAAAATTGTTAATGGACCCCAATAAGATAGCTCCCATAGTGAATTTCCCGAGGCCTAAGAACCTTAAGGGGGTTATGCGATTTATTGGCATGATAGGGTATTTTACACCTTTTATTAAAGATTACACTAGTCTGTGCTCGGCCTTAAATAGTCTGAAAAGAAAAAAATGTGGGGTTCGAGTGAGGTGAGGAACAGGAAAAGGCCTTTGACCTGCTGAAATATGCTATTTCGCATCCGCCAGTGTTGACCTTGCCGAGTTTCGAGAAACGATTTATCCTGCAAGTGGACGCGTCATCTATAGTGTTGGGCGCAGTGATTCTACAAGATAATGGTCAGGGGAACCAGCCAGTAGCTTATGCGAGCCAAACGCTTACTCTAGGAGAGAGAAATACTAGTATGTATGAAAAGGAGGCTCTGGCCTGTGCGCGGGAAGTCCAGAAATTTTGTGTGTATTCGGAACATCAGGAGTTCGGCCTGATGATTAGTGATAACAAAGCGCTCACGTGGTTATACTCTCACCCGAAGCAAGTGGGCAAAATAGGAAGATGGGTGGCTCAATTGAATAATTATCATTTCAAATTTCACCATAATAAAGGACAAGATAACGCTGTTGCAGATTGTTTGTTGCAAATGTTTAATCTAGAAGATTATGAGGCGGGTGATGTTTCACTGGGAGAGAAGGGAAAGGGGTGCCAAAAGGGAGAATGTGGGGTGTTGAGAGAACTGGGTCGCAGGATTTCCGGTGAAAACAGGACGCGAGAAGTGTCATGTTTTAGGGGGAAGGAAGATGAGGAATGGGGTGAAATAAAAGTAGTCTGGGCTCTGAACGATTTGGGTCTGACAAGTATATTTGTACCATCGGCACTTTTCGAAAATAGTGTCAGAAGGCGGCGGCCGGGGCGGAAGTGAATGAATTGGGGAAGGATAAGTTTATGGTGCGAGAATCGGTTGCCCTAGTTAAAGGTATACCGGAAGTCTTCGTAGAATTGGAGAAATGGCAAGCGGAGGATGAATTATGCAAAAGGCTAAGAGATAAAGTACGTAATGGTGAGAAAAACCAATTTGAAGTAAAACAAGGCATGTTATACTATGTAGGTGCGGGGTAAAAGGGTCTTTGTACCCCAAAGGGTAAAAGAGATGATTATTTCTTATTACCATGATTCGCCAGGAGGGCACATGGTGATAGTGAAGCCGCAACAGGCGATACGCAAGGTATTTTACTGGTTTGGTATGGATAAGGAAATCGCGGGACATGCGAAGAAGTGTAAGGAATGCCAGTTGGTTAGACAGCCTCTTAATAGAAAAGTAGGTGCTCATGCCGGTCAAGTTCTGGAAAGGCCTTGGGAGCGAATTTACGTGGACGTATTTGGGCCTCTTTCCCGATCTACTTTTGGCGATAATAGCCTTTTGATAATAATTGATGGAGTTAGTATATTTATTATTATGATACTTATGCGTGACATGAAGGCTATTAATATTGTGCGTTCTTTGGCGGACAGAGTATGGAAAATATTTGGTGGACCTGAGCAGATTGTCTAGGACAGTGCAACATTCTTCAATTTCCGTATGTTTAACTATGTGTTTTCAATGGGGGATAAGACATGTGAACACTAGATCTTATTATCAGTGCCCGAATTTAGTTGAGCATGTAAATAAAAATGTGACAGTAGCTCTGAGTATTTTTCATCACCGCGAACATTGTAAATGCAATGAACATTTGAACGGGCTGAACCTGGCGTTTAATACAGTACTTCACTCAACCACGGGGTTTTCGTCGAGTAAAGTGTTACTTGGGAGAGAGCTCCCCTCCCCTTAGTTAAATATTTGGGGTATCCCTGCTGACGTCGATATGGTAAGCCGGACTGAAACGGAGAGTAGATGGGATGTGGTGTATGAGAATCTATGTAAAGCTATGAAGAAGGTGGCAAAGAAATCTAATAAAGACAGACTGCCTAATATGTATAAGATAGGGGACCTTGTTATGTGTCGACAAGTGGTACTAAGTAATAAGGCAGACTATATATTTTCAAAATCGGCTACAGCCTATTCGGGCCCCTATAAAATTTTGAAATTTTTAGGTCCAGTGACTGTTTTGTAAGGTGATGTGAAGGGTAAATGTGTAACTGGTAAGGCTCATTTGAGCCAACTTTAGCCTTATTGCCAATCATTATTGCTAGGGTATACAACCTTGAGTGGAGTTGCTTGGGTTGTTGCATATAACCAATTTGGAGGACATTGTATTAGAGAGTATAGGAAGAAATGTGAGAGTACCTACGACGTTTGAGGAAGTCTAGTCTAGTAAGAATATTTCTTTTCTTTGTATGATGAAATTTATATCTTGTGTTATCATGTGTTTCTCCAATCTGGTGGTTCCTTACATTCTATTATTTTTTCTGTTTCTAAGAAGTTCTTTGTATGTGGAATGTTGTGCTATTGTATTATTTAGACTATGTGGAAGGATTAGTGGACAGGACAACCCGCAATAATAGAGACTGAAAAAGTATTCTCAAAGTGTCTTGTAGATGGTGATATTTAAGCAAAAAGACTGTAGTAGTATTTTTTTTTTAATATTTGGCAATATTTTAAATTGTTTTGAGGGGGGTAGGTAAGATGCCTCGTATCTCGGCATGAAGTAAGCTTGTACTGATGTTGTCCATAATAACTTTGGTGCGCATTGTATGCGTGTATTTAATATGGGTTCCGGAACTTCTAGAATATATATTTTCTCTTTAATAGTAATTTATATTTGAATTGTAAGCGCACACTTATACTGTACTTGTATATTTGTTTGGTTGCTTTAAAAGATGTGCGCAATAGCCGCTGTGGAGCGCTGGCGTGACGCGCTAGCTGTGTAGGAGAGAGGAAGGGGGAGCGTGTGAGGCTAGGTGCTCGACCGTAGGAGTATAGAGAATGAGTTAAGTGTGCAAGGAGGTCAGCTGATGATGTCAGAAGTTACGCTATGCTCTGTTCTTCAGAATCAATGTATTAATGGGAAACTGCCGTGGTGCAGGTCTACAAGATATTATTAAGCATTTCTGTTTGTTTTTGTGTGTACTCATGTGTGTAAGAGAAATATTCACAAGTTGGTTGAGGAGCTAACAGGAGAGATGACTCACCTAGTGCCACTCCTGTTGGCATGGTAGCGAGGTAAACAACGTCGAGGACTGCCACCCTGATTGTGCGCTGCTGTACAGTGGTGATGTCAGACACATAACTGAAGGAAGCCATGAACACAGCTAGACTCAGACCCGTCACGGAGGCAGGTAGCGAGGCAGCGTAGATCACTACCTCGACTGGCCACCTACCTGAGGGTCAACATACATTCTGCAAGCTGTAACACGACACATGGAGGCAGGTAGCGAGGCAGCGTAGATCACTACCTCGACTGGCCACCTACCTGAGGGTCAACATACATTCTGCAAGCTGTAACACGACACATGGAGGCAGGTAGCGAGGCAGCGTAGATCACTACCTCGACTGGCCACCTACCTGAGGGTCAACATACATTCTGCAAGCTGTAACACATGACACATGGAGGCAGGTAGCAAGGCAGTGTAGATCAATACCTCGACTGGCCACCTACCTGAGG
>PNEQ01002075.1:0-20406 GCA_003012365.1 Medauroidea extradentata | reverse complement strand
CACATGGAGGCAGGTAGCGAGGCAGCGTAGATCAATACCTCGACTGGCCACCTACCTGACAGTCACCATACATTCTGCAAGTTGTAACACATTACACATGGAGGCAGGTAGCGAGGCAGCATAGACCACTACCTCGACTGGCCCCCTACCTGAGCGTCAACATACATTCTGCAAGTTGTAACACATGACGTATGGAAGCAGTCAGCGAGGCAGCGTAGATCAATACCTTGACTGGCCACCTACCTGAGGGTCAACATACATTCTGCAAGCTGTAACACGACACATGGAGGCAAGTAGCGAGGCAGCGCAGATCAATACCTCGACTGGCCACCTACCTGAGGGTCAACATACATTCTGCAAGTTGTAACACAAGACACATGGAGGCAGGTAGCGAGGCAGAATAGACCATTACCTTGACTGGCCACCTACCTGAGGGTCAACATACATTCTGCAAGTTGTAACACATGACATATGGAAGCAGTCAGCGAGGCAGCGTAGATCAATACCTCGACTGACCACCTACCTGAGCGTCAACATACATTCTGCAAGTTGTAACACATGACACATGGAGGCAGGTAGCGAGGCAGAATAGACCATTACCTTGACTGGCCACCTACCTGAGGGTCAACATACATTCTGCAAGTTGTAACACATGACATATGGAAGCAGTCAGCGAGGCAGCGTAGATCAATACCTCGACTGGCCACCTACCTGAGAGTCAACATACATTCTGCAAGCTGTAACACATTACATATGGAGGAGGTAGCGAGGCAGCGTAGACCACTACCTCGACTGGCCACCTACCTGAGGGTTAACATACATTCTGCAAGTTGTAACACATGACACATGGAGGCAGGTAGCGAGGCAGCGTAGATCAATACCTCGACTGGCCACCTACCTGAGGGTCAACATACATTCTGCAAGTTGTAACACATGACATATGGAAGCAGTCAGCGAGGCAGCGTAGACCACTACTTGACTGGCCACCTACCTGAGGGTCAACATACATTCTGCTAGCTGTAACACATGACACATGGAGGCAGGTAGCGAGGCAGCGTAGACCACTACTTGACTGGCCACCTACCTGAGGGTCAACATACATTCTGCAAGTTGTAACTTGTGGTACATGTGTTACAGGCGGCAAGGCAGCTCAGATAAGTACAAGTTTGTTCTCAGCAAATCACACTGCATTTGTTTTGTAACATTGCGCCTGGTTACAGTGACATCTTTTACAAATCATGTGCTATGTAGTGTTGCACCTTACTGCTGATGATCACAAAGTTAGGACAGTCAGGATACCTCCACAGTCAGAGGTGAAGTTACAAAATGCAGAGCCTAACAAACATCAATTCTGGTGACAACTTGCATCAGACCATCAAATAGGAATTTATTGTAGATATAGTGTACAAAACTTCTGACAACCACTAGAGGCAGACCATCAGAGAGACTATGCATTGTAGTCGTTTTAGATAAAGTTACCTGTCAAGTATAATCTTGAAAATTGTTATGTGCATTTGCGTTTGTTACTTTTGTCAGTATACATTTGCTACAGTTTGCTTACATTATATGTAAAGTAACCAGCTGAAGTAAACAATGTTTTCTCTATTATACTAACCACGTAAAACATTAACCAGAGTTATCTTGGGTTAGAAGAAATGTTTACTCTAAACTATCCCAAGTATACTGTGAAGTCTTCAGCCACTTCCCCACTTAATTTTAACTTATATAAAATATTTTTTTCTCTTAATTAAATTTAAATCTTTAATAACGGGCTGTATGCCGTTTTCAGTATGAGTTCGTCATGTGTTTGGGATGATAAAACAGGATTCAATAACCAAGTAATTGGGGAAATATTTAATTTAAATTCATAATTTCAAAATTTAAATATTAAAGTACAGTCGGGAATTTTAAAGTAGAGTCGTTTATTTTCCTGGCTTGTTTGTTTTCAAATTTACCACAGTAAAATTTTAATAATTTTGTTGATAGAATTTTTTTTGTATTTTTTTAAAATTTTGAGTTTTGGCAATTTTAATATCTTATTAAATTTTTCCTGGTGAAGTGAGTAACTTCTTGTGTTGAAAGTTTCTCCAGGCCGTACGATTTCTGGCGCCGACGTTGTAGTTGATCGTTTGATTCATGGAATTACTTCATGGCGTAGGTTATTGACGCCCGTAGGTCAGCCATCACAGGGGGTTGCTTAGGGTATTGTGCCGCGAAAGTAGTTCCGCTGTTGCGCACCTTTTGTCCCAAATTATTATACGTATTTGAGTGGATGAAGAATATTATTTTGATTTAAAAACAATACATTAACATTTTGGGATCCTTGTTTCATGTTTTAAGTGTAATTTTGCGGGTTTTGATAAATTTTGGATTCTGTTGTATCACTCTGCCGAGGTGCACCTTAAGTTACCATGTCCGTTACCATGAGCGAGTCAATGAGTGTCAGGCGGTGGCCCGCGGTGGTTGAGTGGATGCCGGGTGGTGGCCCGAGACAGTAGTCAGTCAGTCGGCGGGAGTCGTACGGCAGTTGTCAGGCGGTGGGTGCCGGGCGCTGGCCCACAGTGATGGAGTTCGTGCTGGGCGCTGGCTCGAATCTGTCACGTAGTGATGATGGAGTAGGAGAGACATCTGCAGGTTATGCAGACATGGCTTAACGAATAATAAAATCGTATTTACTTTTTTTGAGTTCAATCAAAGTCAGACATGGTAATGCCAGACATCTGACAGTTTTATTTCTGTTAGGTACAACACCACCATTTTGTGGAAACATCACGAATTGACAAATGTAAAAGTGATATTGAAAATAAATCAACAGTTGCCTTAGTAAGTGAGTTTTATTTAGTGAAATCACAATGGTTGTTTAACCCTGCAAATAATTTAAACAAAATGAGCTATCTGGAACGTGTCAAGCCACATAACCTCAATGTCCCGAACAAATACACCAATACCAGAGCAGCCACGCCACAATACTCGTGACACAATCCACGTAGCCATCTTTTGTGTTTTAACACGAGTATAAACGCTAGTCTTGCACGCAGTTGACACCGTCTGTTGTAGAGTGCAGCAGACGATGCGTATCTGTCAGTAGCTGAGGCATCACCTCACAGATAGCAGCAGTGTGTGCTGGCCATGTGCCATGTTTTGGAGTAGAGTGCAGAACTTGCGCCTGTAATTTTAGTTGATAGAATTCTTGACAGAGTGACACGTTTGTACCGTTTACTTTTTAACCTACTACTTAGCATGGAAACAAACAATCTGGCCAGTGGAACATACTGCCTACACAAAGTTCAGAGAAAAATACTTTCTGCACAAAGCTCAGTAACACTTTTTTACTACGAAATTTCATAGACTTGTTTCGTTTAGTGTGTGCTTTTATAGTTATAAAATGAAAACTCTTATACATTTAGCAATATTTTATTAATTTCAGTTTTACAAATGTTATTTGTGTTACCTTTTTCAGAATGGAAATAGAGCATGAGTTTGTGGATGACGAAAGGCCTGATTTAGAAGCAGAAAGTGGAAGCGATACGAAGCATTAGAAAAATCCCAGGGAGGATCACATGACTATGCTTAATATATCATAACTGTCCCTGAGTCCCTACTTGCAATGGCAGGCAAAGGACCAAAACAGCCCTCGCCTCATACTCCGCTGCCATGCCCACTTCAGTGCAATAGCGTCTAACCAGGGTCACTTCCCCGACAGAGGAGAATGTTTCTGTCTCGCTTAATGATGTAAAAATCCTCAACATATAAAATCGAAGGCAATCACTTTCAGTATTAAGGCATGTATAGGTTATTCGGATTAAAGTGAACACTAAAGATTTAACCTTTGGAAAAAATCACTAGCAGTTACTGCATATTAGTCAACATTAACAATAGTTACATTATTGTTTGTAAGGTTGGTAACGAATCATTGCATGTAGTTCCAAGTATTTTCTTATTTGAATCTAGCATTAGTGAAAGAACATCAAATGCAATCGGCCTCTCTGTATATCATGTACTTTAAAATATTTATTTATGATCTTATTGCCAAACCTACTGACTGTGTAATTTGACTTAATCAGCTCAAGCACAAAGGGATTAAACCGCCCGCTGAATTCAAAATTGTAGTCGACACATTGCCGCTAACGCTCACACCATAGACGTAGTTCAAAATTCCTCCAACAGGTTGCACCAGAGTTAGGTTTTTGCCGCTTTGCTCGCTTGGAACTGGAAGCATGTTGAGTCATGAGTGTGTTTATCCGTTGTGTAATAAATATGGGTTTCTGTCTGATGAACACATTCAAAAGTATTAGAAGTAACTGTTTATGAATATAATTGCTAAATGATGTGAAGTCTTTAGTAATCTGTTATGTTTTACAATCGCCTGACTGAGCATACGGAATTAGAAATACCACTTATTTTTTTCTGTTTCACGCATTAAGAAAATACGTTATTACTGTTTTTCTTAACTGCGTTGTTGTTCGTTGCAGTATGCTGAAAGGAACTTGAATTCTTAAAGTGCTAGAGTTGTGTGTGTTTTTAGTAGCGACTTTGAATTACAAATTAATATACTACGCAGACATTTATGAGATTCGAAACGGCAATTGTGCGTGTCGTATCAATTTGAGTTGATGCACAGAAACCAAGGTTACAAGACGTTAACTCGCAGGTATTTATAACTAAGATTACTACTGAGTATAGCACATATTCAACACCCATGCATTTAATGAGTAGATATTGTAGGTAACATTTATCGGAGCAGTGTAATGTAAATGTAAACATTGTACAAGCCCATGTAAATACAAGTACATGGCAATGTTGATGTTTGCAAGCAGCGGAAAGATATAAACTGGCAGAAAATAGAAATTAATCAGGGCTTTTTTGATTGCTCACTTTATTCCGAATCACCTATACACAAAGAGTAATAATATTCTAAGAATTGTTGAAAAATGACAACAGCAAAGGTGACTTATAATATGTGTGTGAGGCAAAGTGGCTTCTTATGAATGTTAACACCATGCCTCGCAGTACACAGTACCGTATACCTTGCAGTGATATGACGACAATCATGGCAGAGTAGTAGAACGAACCAGCTAAGCCCATGAGTAGCGGTAACTTGCGCCCTTGCCGGTCACTCCACGAGCCAATCACAAGAGCCAGGAAAATTGGCACTGCATTTGAGGCAATGTTGTTGTACTGGTGGAAGTTAGATACTATGACCTGTAAAGAAAATAAACTGTCAACCAGGAATGGTTTTTCATGGCGAAGAAACACATGTATTAGCATACACACTTAAAAGACTCAAAACATTGCACTTCCACATTTAAATCACACATTGTGTCCGCAGCTTTGTCAAAAAACGGACAATAGAAAGCATAAAAACACATTGTAATACAGCATCAATTGAAATGTTGATAAGTTGTGTGTGTTGTTTAAATAACTGGCCTTAGCTCATAGTAAAAATAATGTGTTACTATATTGGTATTTTCCATGTTAACATCTCTGACCGAGTACGCCTAGCGATTGTGATGCCTTGCGCCTGGTCACGAACTAAAACAAGATACATAGCAGTCAAAGAATATCTACCTAACGGAAAGACGAGCAACTCGATGCTATTTTTCGTGCTAGTACTTGCATCTAGCGCTCCACATGGTGTCTACATAAACTAATAAAAAAAATTAGGCAGAAAATTAAAATTCAAATTTACTGGTGGTAATTTAAAATTTTTCAAATCAGTTTCCATTTAAAAACAAACAAATTTAAAAACAAATGCATATTTCAAGGCCACTGGTCTCTCTTTATATTCTATTTAATATGTTTTATATTTTAATTCCTGATAGAGTACATATCACAAAAGCAAATAATTAAGTTAGTGACTAGCCAACTCTATAGAAACTTGTGCTCTGGGAAAAAAAAACTTGGCAACATAGTACAAACAATTTTCAACATTTCTATCAAATAGATTTGTAGCAGTTCCCTTTCAGGATTTCAAAAATTAACCCCTAAAAAACAGCGTAAATAGGTGTCCATAGCCTCAAGTAAATTGCTCTTCAAGTAAGTATTGTAGATATGGGAAAATCAAATTTCACTGGGTAGGTACAATAAAGGTGCTAGATGTCAAAAGGTATTTTCTATGCATTTAGTCAATCTGTGTTCTTGACCCATGTATATTCAATACTTGCACAAATATTAATGTACATTATAAACATTAAAATTGAAGTTGATTAAATTAGCATTTCCGTTGTATCTAATAAATTATATAATATTTGACAGAATCTAAAATAATCTCGAACTCTGCAGTGATCTTACCATTAATTAATTACTATATTCACTTGCTTCTAAGATGCACATTTTTTTAGGATTTTTTTTTCTCGTAACCTTACATTCACCAGCATTTTTAAGAGATGTATACTAAAAATTTATTTTAAAAAATTTGTTCTGTGATAAGCTAGCATGTACTGTACTTAAAAAGTGGAATATTTCATGATAAATCTAGAAACACTGCGTCTCAACTCATATGTTGCGAACGGTAACGAGTTGTATTCGAGTCTTAGGCTGTTTTAACTCCGTAGCGTAGCGCACAGCCACATGCTTCACGTGCCGAGCGATCAATAACACAGTGGAAGTTGTCAAGGTCAAGAGGTACTGTCTGAACTAAAAACAATGGTAGAGAAAAAAGACGTGTGGCATAGACAGTCGGCCATAACACTAAACTCCACAGTGGTCGAGTTAACAGTATTTTTTTTTGGTCGCCCTTGTTCTTCACTGGCTTGGTTGCTATTTAACAGCAGAAGTTTGCGTACTTTGTGTACCCAACGACGTTTACTAGCGATCTATTGTGCTTAGCTGTACATATGCAATATGGAGAGCACTAGTAGATAATTGTACAATGCAAAGTTTAAGCGGCAAAGTAAAAGTTGTAATTGAGAAGTGTGTGACATTTCAAGATATCACTGGGTTGTTTTAAGTTTTGCTTCTTTTGTGAAATGAGTGACGTACTTGTCCTTTTAGTCCTTTTTTATGGGGAAAAAAGTGCAGTCTCTATCTCCCCTTTCCCTTCCGGATCTTCGGCCATACACGGTAACAAAGGTGGCAGAGACCTTGAAGGGGAGAAGGGGAAAGATACACACGTGGCTCCGCTGCTGCGAGACAGAATGCAAGCTGCACGTGACTATCGGACAGTTATGGGAGAGGAGGAGGGAGGCGGGGAGGCAGCTGCTGCTTCTATAAACAACACACCTGTGTGTAGCTTTGCTTTAGGCTGGTGGGGTAAGAAGCGACGTTTCACAAGACTTGTTATGAAAAGAAAGGCCAGAGTGCATCTTAAACTCGCATTAAATTTTATTTATTTTTTTAAAAATATTTTTAGCTCTAAAAGTGGGGTGCGTCTTAGACTCCATGGCATCTTAGACTCGCGTACTACAAAACTGTTCAGTAAATAATCCCTTTTCAAAAATGTAGACAACAAAATAAACAAACCTCTCTCCCATACAACACATGTTTCATGATACAGGTACAAAAAATACAATACTACTGATTAGAAACAAATTCCCTTTAATTCACATTTTTATTAATCTCTCCTAGAAAAATACATTCATTGCAAAAACAGACAAATAACAACATTTTCATTTACTTGGTAGTAATATTCAACATACAAATATTTTAAAATTAACCTAAACACATATTTCACAAATGTAAAACATTTAGAACACAAAAATTAATAATTTTTTAAATACATATTACACATAAATATAGTTATTATCAAAGTTACTTTAAGAATTATTACTACACAATACTATTACATAAACAATATTGCATGATCTTTCTTCCGTCAATTACCATAAAAATAATAATAATAATATTGTACGTTAAATTTTTAATTTTAATGTTACTTCTAAACATTGGTCTCTATAAGGAAGCCCCATACAAGTACCAATTATTTTCGTAAAACACACATTCATCAAGGTGGTAGTACTTGTTATCTGAGACATGCTACATAAAATTATAATAATCTATTACAATACCTTGGCTCTCATTCATCAATTATCTTGATAGAAACATTGAACAGTAACACATGAAACTATCGCTTACTACAATTTCATATACTTATGTTTACGTCCACGCAGTAAGGTAAAGATGATGCAGTAATTTACTGCTATAAGATTATGGGTGATTTGGAATAACGTGGGCACTCAAAAAAGCACTGATTAACATCTATTTTCTGCCATTTTAAATGTTTCAGCCAAATGTAACACAAATATTGCCACGTACTTTTATTTACATAAGATCGTGCAATGTTTACAACTACGTTAAACTGCTCCGATAAATGTTATACACAATATTTACTCATTAAATGCACGGGGCTGAATATGAGATATAA
This sequence comes from Medauroidea extradentata, assembly GCA_003012365.1. Lineage (NCBI taxonomy): Eukaryota > Metazoa > Arthropoda > Insecta > Phasmatodea > Phasmatidae > Medauroidea > Medauroidea extradentata. Next base: position 12,044 of record PNEQ01002075.1, on the reverse strand, counting down.
TAAAAAGTAACCAGAGTTAAAAATACCTGCCAGATAACGTCTTATAATACTGGTTTCTGTCCATCTCCTAATTGATACAACACGCACTGTTGCCGTTAACGAATCTCGTAAATGTGGGCTTAGTTTATTTGAATTTGTAACTCAAAACTGCCACTAAAAACACACATGACACACGCAATTCAAGAATTCAAGTTTCGTTCGGTTTTACTGCCACGAACGACGCACTTAACAGAAACAATAAACAATTTATTCTCATAACATGTGAATTAAAAAGTACGATGTTTCTACGCTGGCAAACGTAAAACATAATTTACAGAATACCAATGGCTTCACATCAATTTGCAATGATATTCATTGTAATTTCCAATACTTTTAAATGTGTTTATACGCACAACGGACAAGAATGCAAATGATGCAACTCAGCGAAGCGACGAAAACCTAACTCTGATGCCACCTGTCAATGGAATTTTGAACTGTCTGAAGCGCGAAGCAAGCGGTAACGTGCAAGATGACCTGAGGCCGGCGATAGCGTCACATTCTTCTGGCACCAGTCTTATTAAACTGTAAGTAGAAATGTCAATAAGATCATAAATAAATATTTAGAAGTATATTTAAATACAGAGAGGTCGATTTCATCTAATATATTTCACTAATGTTGTACTAAAATGTGAAAATACACGGAACTACATGCGATGAATCCAGTGGCGGCCGGTCAATGTTTTGAGCTCAGTGCTCTTAATATAATGTCCTTCACCCCCTCCCCGCTAAATCGCTATACTTTCTTTCCCTGCTAATAATCATATTTTTAACTCAAAGGTTTACATTCTTTACATGTATTGAGAAATTGCACTGCGTTTCATGGCAAGCAGTAATGTAGCCAATAAAGTGTGTTGTAAAAAACTTTCAACTTAAAGATGTTATCTACAATGTATAACTGCGTTCCCTCAATGTTTCCTCACGATTAATGTGGACCCGACTCGTAGATAAAATGCCAACAATATCGCCTGTGAGACGTCTTAAGACTACATTAGAGTTCGGCTTGTCTAAATGCAGACGCAATGTTATAACACGCGCGAAGTAGGCCTACGCATATCTTCAGCCCCGCATCGGCATACCATTTTGATACGATTAAATAAATATTCCGCAAACTATAAGTTAATAACTCCTTCAATTATGAAAACTAGACGTTTCATGTGCTTGTCCACTCGAAAATCAACACATACACTGCGCAGCTCGTTTTATTATCAGCTAGGCCTTAGATCTACGATATTTGTGAATACAATTACGAAACACATAAATAAATGTGTGCAGTTCGTACCACGCCACATTCGGATAACAAACTTGCCACTAATAAACCACGGACACAAATCTTACAATAAGTTTCCACCTATGCTCAAGCAACACAGAATTTTCACAAAAATGAATCAATACTGTAAAATTCGACTTACCAAATTATCCCATCATAAAGCGTCGGTAATGTATCCATTGCGCCAAAGACTAATAACATAGATTCTACTGCAGTTCGTTATTTATGCACAGTATCACGTCACTGACGCCCACAACTTACAATAATAATAATACATAGTAAAGTACTATTCATAAAAGTTATTCTAAGTCAGCTACACATCCATGCGACTCCAACAATTACTTTGTTTACAAGTCTGCAATGTACGAACACGTGCGCGACGCGAGCGGCCATCATTGTCAATGCGCTGACGTAACTGTCGCGCGCTTGCGCAGTAGATAGCAGGGCTACTCTGCTCATTGCACGGAGCAGGTGTTGATAAAGGCGAGGTTCCCGCGTCTCTCTACACCACTGGCTGGGACAGGGGGTAGGAAAGAGGACTGACAGCCGTGCGCTTGTCAGTGGGAGCACCGAGCCAGGTTTACACCATAGAAAAGGGCGGCTTACACGAGCGAAATTACTTGAGAAAATTCCGTTCGCCTATAAAACTTAGCGCAAAGCAGTCGATCTCTTATAAAGAAAGGTTAGAAGTATAAATTTTGTCACTTTACCTGAAATTTAATAAAATTAAGTACACAATAACTTTGTAAAAGTTTACTCAGTGCTATAGCACGAGAGCACGGCCTTACGCACCGCCACTGGATGAATCGCTACCAACCATACAAGCAGTAAAGTAACTCTTATTAATGGTGGCATATATGCAGTAACAGCTTTATCTCGAATGACCTATGTTGTAGTAACTTTAATACAAACAAATAAATGGTGGGAAATGGCTGCTAGACTACCAATGACTAAAATATGTATGCAGAGAATAGTGCAGAACTGAGGTACTGGGAACTAGCCCAATAATATATCACAAAGTCCAGACAACCACCAGGCATTAACATATAATCCCCCGTTTTTTTCTGCAAAAAATCACTTCCATAGAGCCAAGTAACCTGAGCCAAACACCTATGTTCAACCAAAGATGATCTGAATACACAGTGTGACCAAAATGCCAGAGCATCAATTGACAGAGGATACTCCAAACCCCTTGCTGACAGTCAGATTCAGCGAGCCATCTCTAACAAGAGAACAACAGTAACCAAACCACGTGCCCACCAAAGTTTTGAAAACAATGTTCTGTTAAAGAGTCCTATACAGTGGTAACTATATTCCGCACCTGAGGTATGTAAACAGGCAGGCGATAAGAGATAAGACTGGCCTGTGTGTCAACAGCTTGTCACATTTATGCACGGGGTCCGAAAAGGGCATGCGGTGATTAAGTCCGTTATTGCTATAGGACGTTTGCGTAAAGTGCATGCTTCTATATTTCTATTTTACAAATCCGTTTGGTGTTTTACACATGACAGAAATCTGAAAATGATGTTTTTAGACACTTTGAATTGCCTCGAAACAAAGTTTCTGATGCCTAGAAAGCAAAAACAGAGAAACATAGTATAATTTTTTTTCGTAGATAAAGATATAATATACGTTTAGAAATATTTATTTCTAACAACACGTAGCAAACATTATCATGCACGGGCTATTTAGGGATCTTAACCCCATAATACTGACCATGATGTTACGTACTGAAAGTTTAATAAATATGCCCTAAGATAAGGCTCTCTATACTCAGTAGTTTTCATCATCCCAAACCTTAATACATCAGTTCAGCAGTACACCATTAAAAGTTAGTTATGTCTCTCGCACCAAGCTATAGGTAGTGCCCCGTAAATGATTTCTGAATAAAATTTCTTTATAACTGCACTTTTGTCATACAGCATTATTTATTTGATTCTGTGCATGTTATTACTTACCAAGATACAACATCCAAGAAGAAGCAAAATAGGTACGTAGGGACTAAAATATTGTGTCAAATTTTGGCTAATCAAGGGGCATTGATCCCTGTCAGATCGGTTTTACAGTTTTCTTATAAATCAGGGAATACACACATTGTTTTGCTTTTTTCATGCTGACAAGGCATAGTTTATTATTTCATTCACTTTTTAGAATCCATATGGTATTGTTACTGTTAATGTTGTGGCCTCTGTAGTCGCTCCCATAAATAAAGCAATTTTTCCTTTTCAGCTGTTTCCCGTTGCAAAATAATGAATATATTATGGTTCCAGCAATTATATAAAAACCATTAAGTTTGTATCTATGCTCTGTCGTGACAAAAATTTTGATACATAGACTGGAATAGAAGTTATCGAGAAGAAACAGATAAATCCAAGGTGGTAGGGATCAATACCCCTTAAGGAAGGTTTAAAAGTAACTGGCTGTTTCAAAAGAACCATTGGTGCCATTATAGAAAAAAATTGCAACATTGCATCTTAACTACACCTGCTGTTAGCTAAATAAATTTAAGGCCAAGATCTACCATTCCTACAAATTTTGAAATAATTATTTTTAAAGCGTAAATGAGAGCATGTGTCAAAAACTTGTCTTCCAGATATCTTATAAACAGGTTTTACTATGTCTAAATTTTTTAAAATTAATATTTCATGATTTGAGGTGGTTAACTGACAAAAATTTCCTTAAAAATGATAAAGTATAAGTTTATCGTTTTGAAAATTTGTAAATGTGTCATAAAAATGTAAGCTAATACAGGAAGATATATCTGCCACACGTGCTATTGTTTAGGCATAAAAAATAACAGGAAAAGTAGTAGAAATGAGGGATAAGAGTCTATTTGATTTTTATATTCTTTTGCTTTCTACTACTTCCTTCACTTGAAATGAAATTTTAGCAAAGGTTAATAGTGAGGGGAAAAAAAAAACCCAGTCGCTATACAATAATAGTTGGGCATCTTCGATCTTCATTATAATCAGCATTACCCCGAACACATTATTGTCATAATACATCTTAATCCCATGCTTGGTGTGCACTGTGTGAAGTGACCAGCCTGCACTTGGGGTATAGTTTTTCAATAAGTCAGTTGTATTTCTAGAGTATCTGCTGTTGTTTATTTGTTTAGCATAATTAATGCTAGCCAGTGTTACTGACACTTCATAACACAGAGCTGGTCAGCCTAGCGTATAGCCTAGAGTACAGGGCAGTGATGATGCATTTATTAATGTCAAAAGCCCCAGTGTGTTGCCCGGCCACCTTACTTTAATATATTGCCTGTAAATTATCTGAAACCCGAGTGTTTCTAAAATTTTTATAAGTCAATAATAACTGTTTCAATATGAGTGTTCCACGTTTGTTGCCGTAAGCCTAATCATTTTCTAAGTAAGTCATTTAGTAAATAATGTAAAGATTATAATTTTGTTGAACAAGAAATCTCATAGAAAACCCACTCTAAATGTAAAACCGCTATTGGGCCTGGCGAAACAGTACAGTAACAGAAAACCGCGTCTGGATGCAATTCTTAGTTATAAGTTTTCTCATTGGAGTATTTTAATGTTAAATAATGTGTTCTCAAGTTTTGTTCTAAGTTTCCAATGTTCTGATGAAACATGAATTTAAAGTAAATATGTCTTGTGTCGACTTTTCTAAAACGGCATGAAATTTCAAGCAACTATGGACTCTTGGACATTTTACGAGAAATTGATCGTTTAAAAGTTATTGCAGTTTGAAAGTTTTGGTATTTATTTTGAAAATATGTAGATGAGTTCAGCCAGCCCGGCCATGGTGCCGCGGGGGCGATACCGATAGGGGTTTACAGAGGGTACTGCAAGGTGTACGGCCGGCAATGTCCGATGCCAAGATTTTACTTAATATAATTTTTTATTGTAATAATTATTTACTAAAATATTAAAATACGTCTTTAAATTAAGCATAATTTTGCCAATTTTTCGGTGATTTTAGTTTGGTTAATTTGTACCCAGAACGGTTACTTTATCTTGCTAGAAGGTCATGGAACATTCTAACCGGAAGGTAGGCCGCCATGGTGTCTTGGGACGCCATTGTGGTCGCCGTTGCTGATCACTTTGTTCTTGACCGTCGAGGAGGCCGGACGTGTTCCGTGTTGTGCGAGGTTCGCACGTGGTAAACCGAGGGGCGCGATTGGAAGAGATTGGGCCGCGATGGAAGGCAGTGAAAAGACTTTTTAGAACTATGCATTAGTAACTAGCTTCAACTTATTTGATTCTTTAATGTGAATTTGCAGCCGTATTAACAGCGTGGCCGGCCCACTACCTGTCTATAATTTGAGTTTAGCATGTGCTATTTTTCTTTTGAGTTGGGTTTCATTTTAGTTAAGTTCAGTTCTCTTTCAGTTTAAATTTTATTTTGTACTAGAAGTTTGTACGTGCCGATGTAAGCGCGGTTGCGTGAGTTTGTTATAAGGAGGTAATAAATATGGGCTGTTAATCTGACGTGTTTTTGAATGCTGTTATGCATGCGTCCATCCCTCGATACCACGAACCCTGAGGTAAGAGTAACTCACCGCTGAGACCGGAGCATATATGAGGACTGATCAAATTACTATTTTTCTTTGTGGAAAATTATAAGCAACTAGTGGGGCTAGTATCGTCACATCAGCCAGAGGCAGTGTAAAAGAGAGAAGAGCGTCAGTGCCAACACAACTGGTAAGAGAAATTACAAAGCAAGTGATATTTCTTTATAAAGTACCTATTACTATCATTCTATGAAGTTATATCAGTGATTGTTAGTGGAATACTTCTTGTAGTAACGCAGCGACGTGCCTACATCATCCTTGTCACGGCACCAAAAATGTAATGTTGTGGATGTAAAATGCAGCCACTTGAAGTCTCCATGCTTGCCATGACCGCCTCGCAAACACAGCCGACAGCACACCACCACTTGGCACAAACTCACAGCTCAACAGTCCAGACCAGAATGGCTGACCAAAACAGTCACGTTTCCTTCCCCACTACAGCACCCCAGGTGGCCACCCAATGCACTAAGAAAAAAAAAAAAAAAAACGTTACCAAACTAAAACTAAGCTAAATATAATGAAAAATTACAACCTTTGTACTCATAAACAACAGCTTAAAAAATGTTGCTTTCTAAAACATAATTACACTTTAAATTACAAAATAAAGTTTAGTATTTTAAAACGGCATGTCTTTTGATCGGCCCACGCCGGCTCGCAGAAAACATATCTCTGTCCCTGTTGCACACTCAACTTGCAGAAGCGCTCTTGTGCGCTCTAGTGAAATGTAAATGTAGTAAATAAGGTTGATATCTAAATTTAGCTCTTCCAAGAACTCGGCAAGCACACCTGTGTGTTTACACTCAAGTGGTCAACCTGAAGCCTGAAGTTAAATATAATTACTGTTAAAACTGCTGCAAATGATGATATTCAAACAAAATTAAGACATAAAGTAAACTCAACCGAAGTGAACTAAATTAAATAAAAAATTGGTTAATTTTAAAACTGATACAGGTATAAGACCAAACATCTTCCTTCTAAACTTCTGTCAACAATACCTGAAGATAAACCAAATACTGAGCAACAACAATTTCAATAAATTACATTAAAGAAAATAGGTTATACAGTAACGATAGTAAAAATAAAATCCAAGTGGGTGGGTGGACTGCCTGACATGCCATAGGTTGTTACCACAAGCCACTGTACGCCAAGTACATGAGATTCAGCTCTAGCAGGTTATTACCACAACACAACTTACACAAATACAATAAGATAAACTCAACAGCATCACATCACAGTAGCAAACAATCTGACAGCAAAATACTTAGCACAGAAACACAATACAACCGCCAAAAACGGGAACATCTCAATTTACACAGCAACAGTAAGTAGAACAGCAGCAAACTTTATACTTTACAATTTACAGGCTGTTCATTTGACAAAATATAACATCAGAGAAATAACACTACATTTCAACTGAACCCCTTAATTACATTTATCATGACCATTGATTGGCTACTGATATTTATTCTTCAGTTATACACAACTGCACTGCCATGAAATTGCAATACACACATTATCACAACTCAATTAAAGAGTATTATGTGTGCACGTAGACAAAGACACTGAGCACAAAGCAAAATCCAAATAAACACATACTACATTATATATATATATATATATATATATATATATATATATATATATATATATAATATTACAGCCAACTCCCGATTTAACAACCCTTCACGGTTCCTGGAAATAGGGTCGTTATTTCGGAAGGGTGTTATTAGATTTTTAAGCAATTTTCTGCGATCCTGAATCACGAAAATGTCGACATTTACTGTTTTTTATCATTGAATTGGCGTTCACTCATCTTTGGCGTAAAAATTACGTGTTTTTATAAAATGATACACACTTATATTGAAAAGCAAATGCGTTATTTTTTAAAAGTATGCCATTGAAGAGGATCTACGACCTTTGTTTAGTTCAATATAAATGATAAACGTTGCCGATAACATAAATTCTTGCGCCCACAACATCCATTTTGGGATGTAATTTTCAAGAATGCCGCAATGAAGTTTATTGAAATAGTAATATTTTTCAGTAGAGTGAAGTATTTTGAATAAATAGGGGATGGGAAGGGGCATTCGGGCCGGCTGGCTGACCATCGCGTCGTGCGGGAAGAAGGGGCAGCAACGTATATTTTTAGAACTCGCACACCTGTGCGGCAGTACAGTTTTCGAGAAATAACTGCAACCATTTCCGGCCATAATAAATGCAAGTCCTTTGAATTAAAATTTTTTACGCAAGTTTTTTACAATTTTCCACGATTCCTGGAAAAAGGGTCATTTTTCCGGGGTCGTATAATCAAGAGTTGACTGTACTTTAAAATTCACTAAACTATGCAGCTTTAAGAGGAGTCTTTGCAGTGTCCAATTTTTACCTTCGACACGTGGGCACAGCTTAGCAATAAGAGCCAGTGTCCCACGCTTGACAAGAAGCATATCGCCTCTATTCACAGAGCTCCAAACTGGCTTGCAACGTTTTCATTGTAGTCTTTGAGACTAGGTGGTGACCACACTATTTTATTTTTGAATAGTATGAAGTAAAGGCCAACGTATGCCTCTCACTTTGCACTTTACAAATTCAGGTAATATTTTCGGAGTTACTGCAGTCTAAATAACCTGTTTTTAGCCATTTTGAGAGGCCCGAAAATCATGTTTCTAACAAGTGTAATGAATTTTTTAAAACAAAGTATAGTTTCAAGTGTGTTCTTTTTGTAGATAAACATAATATGAAAAAGTTAAGCAGTTTCACGTAAAAAGAATACGATACACCCTGCAATGCTCTTCATGCACCAGTCGATGACTCCTCTTAATTACTGAGAACTCTAACGCAACTGATATTTACAGAAAAATATGAGTATCGGACGGTGAGAATGAACAAAAACACAACTGTGCTCCAGTCTCCTTACAATGTACTGCTCTTCACCGCTTGAAGACTACATCGACAAAGAACTACAAAGCAACATTGCCAGCACAACTAGCACAAACAAAAATGACTACTTTATCAAATAATGCCAACCTGACAAAATAAAATAAACCTAGTCCTTTTTACTACCAACATAACCAAAAAATATAAATTTCACACTCCAACAGATATCAATTATCAATCAATATTAAGGGCCCCGTCTACTATAATCGTGAAGAGGTGCGCAGACCTTTAACAATCCTGATTTCATTTGAAAACCATTCAACATGTTGTCACGCGGTTAGGCTAAGAAAAGCATTTAAGGATCTTAGTACAGGTGTATAATATTGCCATTAACTGTTATCGTTCCTAACAAGTATTTTTTTGAGTGTGAAAGTGATCAAATCGGGACTTTTGACGCTGATTTTTATGTAAGAGCAATCGTTTTCACGATATTCTGAATATTATAGACCTGTAGAGCGACTCTTTCCCTTTTCGTCGCGTAAGATAAAATGATAGTGTCTTCGCTTAAAGTCTTGATGTCCACGAGAAATTGCTAAAGCATTGTTCGGTGTTAGAACACGCCCGTAAGGTGCTGCCGCCATCCTTCCTCTTCCACTTTAAACCTTCCTCCCTTGCAAGGCTCGTGTTAAGAAGGAAGGTTCAAAATGGAAGTGATAGTACGCCGTGCACGGTGCCAGTATCGTTGCTGATGCGGCCACCACACTGCTAACCTAATCTGCGGGAGATAAGCGCACATGGATCTTGTACGTATTGGATTTCCAGCGCCGTCGCCCACCTTCTTACACATTGTCGCGCTAAACACTAACAGAATACTTTTGTATGTACCGATTAAAACATTTGTAGGCAAATAAATGGAATGAAATAAACGACTAATTCCAGAGCATACCAAACGTTTCGTAGTAAAATTGGTAAAGTTGCGAGGTTGTAGACATAATAGCATTCCTTGAATATTTAAGTCTGCTGACTCATGTGGATATAATGTTATTTGTCGCGCTCATTTCAGTTTGCCCTGCTTGTGAAATTGTTGTGTGAACATGTTAAACATTTATAATATTGCATTTATCTCATTATGTGGGACAGTACTGCAAAATACGTGGAATAAATATTTTATTGAGGGTTATAACTGTTTTTATTGCAATTAGAAACTTCTAAAAAAGAATTTGTAAGTTGATTTAATATAATTTATTTAATATTACAGCTTAGAAACAAAAATAAATATTTTATTCCTTATTGGGGAGACAGTAAATGTTTTGTGTTCAAGTTGATAAAACACAGTAGCCTACTGCTATCAGATATAAAATGTTATGTCATTTTGTTTCCGACTAATAGGTCTACAACTCGTTTTCTAAAGAAACTGATAAAGCTTCCAGTGACGATCCCGCTTATTTGACTTGCAGAAAGCTCAATATCAGACAGTTCAAATTCTTTGGTAAAATTATTAAGTATATAGTGTATTTATTTCGTAGTCAATATCTAGTTACATTTATTTGTTTACTAAACATGTTTATTAAATTCCAGATAATATTTTTAAAATTATTGGCGAAATTCCATGCTTGCAAGTTTAAGGTGCTCATTACCTGTAAGGTAAAATGCAGAGTTAAAATTCGACATGTGCACATCGCAGATTTAAAGACATGTATGTATAACTATCGGATATTTTGATAAATCAAACAGTAGTAGATGCCTCTAAAGGACCTAAGGCAAAAGTTAGATTGTAGATGGACAGCAAAGAAGTGTGGGAGTGAACAAATAAAACGTTGGCATTCATGTGTAAGCTCTATTTCCCATATTTTTGGCTGTTGACTAACACGGCCATTTAAATCATGACATATTTTAAGTAATACATATAAATATTGCAAAATATTTTGTTTTAAATCCCCTGAACAGGAACAGACGAGTGTAAAAACAATTTAATTTTGAAAACATGTAATGTAAAACCTTTTCACAATAAAATATATTTGCGCAGACCGCTATTTCCAGCTCATACTGTATTAGGTTATTTAGGTTATTTAGCAAGAGATTTGATATAATTTCATACAATAATTCGACTAGACACGCATCGATTTTAATGGCTGCTAAATAACAAAAAAGGAATTCAGTTCTACTGAAAGAAATGCGTATTTGCTTCGAAATATGTATAAGTAGATTTAATGGACTAAAACTCGCTTATTATAGTGAGAGTTTTACATAAATGAGTCAGTATTATGGACAGAGAAAGTCCTCTTCCTTTCCAGGACGTATGTTTTCATATAATGCAGAATCATATACTACATATGTCTATGTAATTGGAAAATACAATGTAAAATTGCGGAGCATAATATAGCGTCATGTATATTTTGAAATAAATATTTAAATTTCAGTATGTGGGATATATCTATAGCCTATTAAGGTGTTTTCCTTTCTTACTGAGTGTGAATGAAACAGTTAACCTCGTTCACCTACGATACATACATCACATTAAATAATTTATACGTACAATTTAAAAATGTGAACTAAAATGTGTATTCTTATCAATATTAAAACCATAGTTGTTACTTTATATTATAGTTATCCAATAACTCAGTTTTCTACGTTTAGTAAACAATAAACGTCAGGAGATACTACATACTTCTATCGTGTATTAAATATATTTGGTTACAAGTTTTACTGCAGTGCAACCATCATGTGATATCTTAAAATATCATATGTTTGCATTATTATGGCTACAAATTTCATTAATGTCGTAACCTAGTGTTTAAAACAATGCATGAACTCCCCAGTGGAACAAAGGTTTAAACCCGATACAAATACTGTACTTGATTTTATATTTTCTTTTAGGACAAAATTTGTTATTTACCCAAATATCATTAAAACAAAAAAATTGGGCAGTCCTAAAAAACCAATTACGTTCTAGGGTATTAAGTATAGGGTCCATTGTACGATTAGATTCAATTACTTCAGTGAAGCGCCTTGGCATAGTCTACTAGGCATCTAAAGTTGCCCTCACTCCTAGAAAGTTCCCCCTAAACTTTAATAATTACGTTCTAAAGAGCGTCTTGTGAGTTTCGTGGCGGGACTGACACATTCTTGTCACTGTGCGTTTCAACATTGCCCAAACATCATCGATTGGTTAGAAATTTGATCTACTGGGCAATAAAGAAAGTCGATATCTGGATGGCTTGAAAACAATTTCTGTATACGTAGAATTGTGTAAATGAGAGAAATATCTTCTTAAAACTGGACCACTCCGCAGTATTACGTATTCAGACACTTGGAACC